>PVHP010017584.1:0-34234 GCA_004024765.1 Zapus hudsonius | reverse complement strand
AGGGCAAATGATAAAAGCACCCAAAGCCTGCTATAAGGAAGGGCCTGACTGACAGATGACCTATGTTGTGAATGACCCTGATTAGCTGGAATGTATGGGAGGAAACACAGACATTAGAGAAGAAGAAATCACCACATTCTAAAAAAAAAAAAAAAAAAAAAACTGGGCTGGAGAGATGGCTCATCGGTTAAGGCACTTGCCTCTAGTGCCTAAGACCCTGGGTTCAATTACCCAGTACCCACATATGTCAGACCTACAAGGTGGTGACCCTAGTATTCTCTCTCTCTCTCTCTCTCTCTCTCTCTCTCTCTCTCTCTCTCTCTCTCTCTCTCTCTCTCTCTCTCTGTATTTCTCTGCTTGAAAATGAATAAATAAAATATTTTTAAAAAATAAAAACAAACAACTCCCCCAAATTAAAATAATGTAGCAGCTTTCATTCAATATTGAAAAACGTAAGCAATCATAGGATATAAAACAACACATGTTTTCATTTGCTAAAACTTAAGTCTTATTGATGTAGCATAGAACCAGGGTGGGCACAAATGCAGCCCTTAAGCAACCCGTGTGTGTTCCTGCACACAGACCATAGGCAATAGGGAGTCAGCTAACATGACTGATACAGTTAAAGAACCCTTCCAAGGTCTGGCTAAATTCCTTTGTTCCCTCAACCCTCTCCTCTGCAAACTTCTCCTAGACATGGCTCCAGGACTCACAAGACCTTTGCGTAATCATCTGCCATTTCTTTGTTCAGTGGATTCTTTTTGGAAAGTCACCTTCCATGCCTGAACACCTTGTCTCTCCAATTAATTTGCCTGCCATGAAGTGAGCAGACACTTTGGTTCGGTAACAAAAGGCCTCTTTATTCTGATATTCTCATTATAATTTCTTCCTAATAATTAGCCTAACAAAAAATCATAATACAAGCATCATAAAATTAGAGTGGAAAGTCCTTCAGCTTTTAACCATTTAACTAAATAAAACATTGCTTGTACATACACTTCAGCAATGATTTGAAATGTAGACTCACTAAGAATGTTTTGAGCTATATTCTTTATATATGTATTCTTGTTTTAGAAAGTAGGAATTATGTTAGCACTAATTTCCATCTCTGCAAAAAAACAGGAAGTTGCTCTCAGAGGAAGTAAAACCAGAGAGGCTTTGGGACAGCAGGCCATGCTGAGTGCAAAGGTGAGGAAGCTCTGAAGTCAAAGTTCCACTTGTTTCTCCTCAGTTCACTGAGTACCTGGATCTTAGTGTCCCCCGTGCACTCGATGCTGTCCCAATGATTACTCTCAACACCCACATCTCTACCTCACGGTGTCTTGCAAACCTAGAGCCTAGCCTGCAGCCCTGTGGACAGCAGCTCATAGCTTCCTCCTTATTACCACCTGCCCCAAATATAGTGACTGATGACACTTAGTGTCTTAACTGATGACAGTTAGTGTCCATAGGATTGTGAAGAACTGTCCAGTTGGACTTTCAGTTCTTCATGCTGTGGTTTACTTGGTAGCATATCCATTATTTACTTTCTTCCATTTCCTTATTCATCTTCCAACTGGTTCCTGGTGTCATATGGGACACGTTAAATATGGTGGCAAAGCTTTACCATCTTTCTAAGCCTCATCTCCAGAAATGATTCTTTTGCACAACTCAACCTACATGTCTTCCAAGCCATAGTTTATGTTTTCACATGCATACAGAATAACAATGATATATCATAGTTGGTAATTGACAGATTTTTATAAACAGACCATTAATTTAATAGCTCTTGTTTAATATTATATTTTAATATCTATTAGTATTATGACAAAATTTATTCATTTAAAAATCTACTCAATAAACATTCTTTATGTTATTATGATTTTTAATGATCATCTGAATTAAGTGTCAGAGCTTTCTAATTATAGCACCCCATTGAACCTCTTTGTACATATTTCTGTGTATACACACAAGCTTTCCTCTCTGTTAAAGACCTCTTTTTATCCTGTGGTACAATTACTAGGTATAAAGTGGGTGTGCTGTCGAATTTTGGGGTCCAGGAAAGATTATGCAAGAGATAACAGAGCTGAAGGATCGAATTTGGTGTCCTTATAAAAATTAGCAAAGAATTGATAAAAACAGACTCTGAGAAGGGTGAGTTATGAATTCTGAGGTTTATTTTAGGGATGATTAGGACTCAGGGGAAAGGTGAACTGAAAGACTCAAGCCATAACTGAATTCCAATCTTTCAAAATCATTTAGAGACAGGCATTTGATTTTGAAAGATTGCTAAGCCCTGATAATAATATGATCATATAATACAATTAAGGATTTCTTGTATTTATTTTATCTAAACATATGAATATGTAAATTTGGCTAATAATGACAGTGTGATGGGTCAGGAATCTGCAGAGACAACCCCTCCCCTTGAGTGGGAGGTGTCTAGCTAGAGCTATAACCTAGGGGCTAAAACTGACTGGTCAGGTATGAACCAATCAGCTGTCTCTCTGACTCACCTGAGAGAACTTTAATTCCCAAGGACCTTTTGTCTTAGTGCTCTCTTCCCCACATGGCAAGCTGGCAGAAGGACCTCTGAATCTCCAGGTCTTACAAAGCTAAGGCCTAGAGCTAATGGTTGGGGTGGGGGAAGGCTCCAGATTTTTCCCTCATAAACCTCTACTTTTCATGATGGGAGCCCTTTGTATCTTTTCTTCTGCTTGTTTAGCTGAAGAATGTAAGTTCTGTTTAACTTTCCATGTTTTCTCCCCACACTGGTGGCTAGAGAACTCTGTTACTCCCCATGTTCTCTTAAATAATAAAGTCTTCCACTATACCTTAATATCTTATTGTCTATGATTTAAATTCATTAACTTTGTAGACAAGAATTGGGTACTCCTTAAATTTTGGGGTGCATTAGAATTTTGCTGGGCATTATCTAAATTCTAACCTCCAGCTCACCCTGTTACAACAGGATTTTCACTTTCTTCAAATACAACCATAATATTCATTTCAAAGAAAAATGAAAATGACCAAATATAAAATGAAGTAGGAAAATTTAAGTACATTTCATGAAAACTTTGTATCTGTGGGAGAGTATTCTACCTACGGATATTACTGTGTGCATACACCTCTGAATAAAGAGACAAAAAATTAACAATTTGAAAAAGAACTCTAGCTTAAGCATATTATGTGAAATACTTTTGGACAAAAATGGCCCAATAACACATATTTTATCCTTCATTAAATTTTCAGATATGTCTTTAAAGATGAATGGAAGAATATGGACTACTAATATATCAAGATAATTTTACTTGGACTCAAAGTTTCAAGTGTTTATCACATAAGAAAATCCAACAAAAAAGTTTACTGAAATAAAAGTAAAGTGACCAATAAAAGCTTTTGACAAATAACTGAAAATAAAACATATTTAAAGAAAATAATTATCCAAGGAGAGTAGAAGAATTTTTAATCCATCCTTAAGAAATCAGTATGGAAGTATATTTAAATATATAAGTATCTGTTCACACATGTATGTATGTTCCTACCCAGACACACAACCTATGAAGACTCTAGAGTGTGGATCTTAAACCCTCACTGCTGAGATTGCATGCAAGGTTTTCCAGGCTGCTTCCTGCTCCAGGGAGAGGCCAGGAAAACCCATTTGGTCTGATCCAATTTAGATATGCAAATTTTATTTTGTGTGCTTGAAAGGAACATTATGGCACAATGTAATCTGCATTTTCTGTTATAAGATATAATATTTCTAATCTAATAAGAACATCCCTCACCCCTCTACTTTAACCCTTGCCAGGATCTTGGCTATCCAGTGTTGTCTTTAACTTTTAAACTACACTTCTATCTTTTAAACTACCAAAGAGCTTTCTTAGTAATTTACATATCATGGAATTCACTCTCACAATCAAAGGGGAAAAATCTTAAGGGTAATTAATTGGTAACATATTTTTATGTAGAATCAAACAAAAAAAGTATTTTGAAGAAATGAAAATTTGCTTCAATCTATGTTATACATGCATCTTGGATGAGTGATGGAAAGTTAAACTTTGGAATGAAAGCTAAAAATGTTAAACAGTGATATTTCTTCACAGAAAGGTATTATACTCAACTAAGATTTTTATTACTTTACCTAATGAACTTTGAAAAAGTCACTTGAAATTTTAACTAATTAAAATCAATTTGTCATATTTTATGAAAACTTTTTCTTACTACTGACAAGTTAGTAAATGCCTATATTACATTAATAATCATAGTATTCATAGATACCAACATAAAAGTGGGAGAAATAAAATGCTTTGATATCAGTGTTTACATAGTTACTGGTAATATTTTTGACAACATCTTGTTTACATGGAAGTCACTTAAATCAGGCCAAGCTTTAGGGGGAGGCTTGATCTGTCCTAAGTTTTGTATTACTTCTTGAATTTCATTCTCATTTCCTCTACATAATTCAAGAAAGGTAATGAAGGAAGAGAAAGGACATGAGCTCTAATTTGATCATGTCTAATATGTAGAGAAATAAGAAAACAACTTACATATATGAGCAATTAAAACATATGTATGATACTTAGAATAGACATTACAACTAACATTTATTAAATAGTAAAAATTGCATGTCCAACTAGTTCATATTCATTTTTACTATATACGGTGAAAAACAAGATGAGAATTGCAAAGTCTATATTATTTCAGGTCATCTTGTCTTCAAACATACTTTAGTTAACATGGCTTTGGACTCCCAAACCTGATTTATTTTTCAAACCTCAGAACTATTTCAGAAGTGGTTTTTAGTTTCTTCTAAACCTCCTTCTGAATGCACCGCCCACACCTCTCTAATATTTTTATAGAAATTTTATCTGCTTTTCTCTCAGCAAACACATCTTGGTCTCAGTGTTATTCCTTTAGTCTTCAGGAAAGTAACACTTTCCACATTTTAAAAAGACGACAAAGTGTTAACTGCTCTTATCCACTTCCCTTCTTGCTTATGCGCACACTGACATTTCACTCAGGGAATTGTGGCTATCTTGCAATGTTCAACCTCCAACCTTTTTGTTTCCTGTGATAAGTTCTGTCTGCACAACCTTCTTTACCCTGCTTACCTCTACCTGAACTATCAAATTTATATCAATCTTTTTTTTTTCTTTAAGAAGTACTTTTTTCCATCTTTACAGTTAACTGTATCTACTTTGACTCCCTATAAAAGGGTGTGCTCTGCCCAGCTTTGAGTGCTTTCATTGACTTTTTGCTTCTTAGCAGCGATGCTGGGCTCTTAGAGTCAGAGTTCATGTTTTCATTCTGTGCCCCAGCTCTCCAGAGAATAACATTATATATGCTGGTTTTTGCTGAAGTGAGTGGGATTTGGATTTTCACACTGAATATGGCTACAGAACAGAGTCAGCAAATACACATTGTAGATATAGAAGAGATTTGAGTCTGTACTGCGTTTATCATTTATTTTTCTTCACCCTTTATACTTCTTTCTTTTTACTTCTCTACAATATTCTTTAATTCTAAAGTATATAAGAAGTAATGTTCATCAAGTCACTATCTTCAGGCATTTACTAAATAGCAGTGCAATGAGTCCAGTCTTTGTTATCTGGTATCAATATATGACTAGTCTCTTATCCTCAAAACTCCCTGGCTGGAATGCTGATCAATTAATTACTTAAATGATTTAACCCTCAGCTTTCTTATCTCTAGCATGGGAGAAGTGCTGACTCAGAAAACATCAGAATCTATTATGCATTTGTGAACTAAATGTGTCCATATATTTTTTTTGAGTACAGAAGTAGAAGTTTAAAATTGGTGTGTTCATATATTCCATAAAACAATTAATTTAAAGGATAGTTATAAGCATGGATAAGTTTCAAATATATAAGACCCAATGAAATTTGAAAACTATTCAAATAGGATATTCAGTTAGTTAATAATTTGTAAAAAAAAAGCATTTTAATCATAAAAGTAGATATTTTCATATATGACTTTCATAATAAAAGCATTAAAAAGTTCACAGGAAATATATACATCAACATTGAGATATGAATTATTCTGTGAAAGCAGGGGATTCTGGGAAACACTTTTAGTCAAATATATAATGTTTCTCTTTTTTAAAAAATTGGAAACATATGTTGTACTGCACATGGAGGTACATAGTGATTGCTAAATCTTCTTTTTGTGTTTAAATTTATGTTCTAGAATTGAAGATAGGATAAAGAAGTAACTTTATAATCTAAAGAAATGAACTAAAATTATAATCTAATAAAATGTTAAAATTAAGCTATCTTGATTAAAATTAGCAGGATATTTATTAGCACAGAGAAAATTTTGTTTTGGTCTTCAACGATGAGGCAAGCTATTAATAAAATTAATATTTAGCATTAGCAGCATGTCAGTGATGTGTGTATGTGTTCCTATGTGTGCACACGTGTGCATGTGAAAGTCAGAGGTCATCATCTGGTGTGTCTGTTAGCTTCTATGCACCTTGTTTCTTGCGACAAGTTCTCTTATTGAACCCACAGCTCACTGATTTAGCTAGGCTAACTAGCAAGCTCTGGGGATCCTCCTGTCTGCGCCTGCTCAGAGTTGGGATTACAGACATGTACCTCCACATCCATGCTTATGTGGATGCTATGGATCTGGACTCATGCCCTCAGGCTTGAACAGTAGTACTTTACTGACTGAGCCATCTCCTTAGCCCATCAATGACTCTACACACTAATTATTAAAGGTTGAATTGATGATGGACTGTACTTGCAGCAAGCCAAAATAAACCCTTACTGTATGCATACCTGCCATACAAACATACACATGGAAAAAATATAGGCATTTCAATATTTTATGTTAATATTCTTTTCTAACTTATTTTTAATTACTATACAACCAAACATTCAATGTTTTACCTTTAAAAGCAACTTTACTTAAGGTAAAGTTATTCAAACAAACCACTCATTTACGTCTTTATTTTAATTTTGGATGTTTTTTAACTCACAGAAAAATTGGTAGATAACACAGAGAATTTTATAAATACATTGTTTCCCCATTAACATATTACGTTAATGTGGTAAATACATTTTAAATTGATGTAACATTATTAACAAAAGTTCATGATTTATTCAGATAACTTTAGTTTTCCCCTAATATATTTTCGCTGTTCTAATGAAGTTTTTCTGTGCCAGCCCTTTCTGTGCTATTTACATTTACAACAATGCCCCCCTTCCCCCGCAATTTCTACCTTTTTGGGAGTGATCTGCTCCTGAACTGACAGTTATTTGTTTATAAGTAATGTGTTTTTTTTCTTTTTCTCTTATATATGTATTGAAAAAGTACCCACGTGATGATTATTTTGCAGTTCAATTCAGCAAGAAGAAAGTCAACGGCCTTTTGCTATTTAATTTCATGTTTGTTTTGAAATACCTCATTAGTGTGTCTTCACTTAATCCTCAAAAATGTTCACAGTAACTTCAAGGCAGTTGTTTACCCACATGCATTCCATCTAAAAATTACTCTCACAACTCCTGACAGGTGGATGATAATCTCATCGTATTACCTGGTGCTTTTTGAGAATTCAGATGCAATGTATTAGTGTTTGGGCTCTTGATCATATTTTTTCAAGAATGTTTTAGCTTCTTCCCTTAGCAATTTCCTCACATTGAAACTAAGATTAAAATTGAAACAGGAACTAATTCAAAGGCAATCGTTTGATTGAAGGAAAAATAAAAAGTTTTAATGACCTTAGTGGAATGAAAGAATATAACATCGTCTTTAGTTCTAGTGTTAAAATTTCAATTGTCCTAATTCCTCCCCTGAGAGAAAAGATGTCAGGATCTTGAAGGCAAAGTCATTGCTAAATGCAAATTAGTTAGAATATTTTTTAAAGTAAGAATCACAAATTTACAAATACTCCTCTGCATTTAAAAACCACTGAATCATGAATATAAAAGTTAGATTGTCATTAAAACTTTGGAATTAAATTAGGGAACAGAGAAATAATAAGAGGGAATGTTTAGTCACCATCATCTATACATTTACAGCAAACAATTGGAACCCATAACCTGAGGAACCTAATAGAAATACAGACAAATTATAGGATGTTTGCAATTGTAACTCTCTAAAAAAATCACTGTTAAATATAACCATGTTAGAATAAAGATTGACTTTCAAGATTATGAAACTAAATTTAGGCAATTGAAACATACTATAGGGAGCGTATTATGTTCTGTTTGACAATACGCATGTTTCCTAAATTTTTACTTATTTGCTTACTTTCCAGGGATTTTCTAATTTTTGGACAGATTAATATTTATAATAAATCTTTGCTTAAAACCTGTCTTTGTTTTCTATCTCTTCTTCCAAATCCCTCTGCATCCTAAACAGGAGTGCATGCATTTACCAAGAGACAAAGCCAGTGGATTTACAGGTGATAAAATTAAGCTAGGGCTTATAGATGTACAGGATGTTCAAGCAGCTAACAAGCTCACATAATTTCCCACCCCTCCCCTACACTTCCCCAGGGGTGTCTTTCTAGAGGCGAGGCCAGTGGTCCCAGGGGTTGACTCTAGCACATGCTGGTGCCTTCGGAAGTGACATAAAAATCCAGCCTCTTCCATGATTATCTCATCCCTCACAGCCCTCAGTGTCCCTGAGCCATAATTACACAGTCTCTTTTTTCTTTCCACGTGAAGAACCTTTGTAAAATAGCTATGATACTACTATGCCGCTGTGGTTTACTTTAAATAAATGGTTGGACTGCAAGAACAGATTATTAGCTCAAATTAACCTGAATTTTTCTTATAAGTTTGGCACACTGACTGCAGTATTTTCTACAGAGTTGTGGTAATTGCTTCTTACAGTTTACTCAGGATGTTCCCATTAAATGGGCCTTCAACTTGGCATCTAGATCCTTTTCCAACTATAGAAACAGGACCATTGAATATTTAGCCTGTGTCTCACAAGGCTGAGAGCAGTTTGTCAGCTTTTAAATTTATTTTTAATATTTGAACCAATAGTGACATTGTCTAGATAGTCAACATTGTTTCTTTTTCATCACAAGAGCTATATGCTTTTTATCTTTTATAAGTATAATGTTTCTTTCCCCTTTGTAAGTAAATTAAAATTTAACAACTGAGTCTCAATACTGATTCGATCTTAATGAGTTTTCATGAAAATAATTGTCTCCATATAGAACTAAATTTATTCATTGTCATCCGGAAATGTGATTCTTGTCATCACCCTTTGTTTCCCCATTCAGCATTTTCTTCCAAGATTCACTTTCACTGTTGAGTTGTGTTTGAGACTATGTTTTCAAAGGAGGTACTAGCTGCAGAATGAAGGAAACTGCACACAAAGCAGGGCAGGATCAGCTAAATAAATGATATCTCTTTTCAAAGATTCTCACCAGGCAATTAGTAATATTAAATGAAAAAATATATATGAGGAAAAGGAGCTTATCTGAGGCCCTATTTTAATAGCTTGATGTTATGTGCAATTGAAATGAATATTTTGTATATTTTGTTCATAACCCAAGTAACCCATTATCAATGAAACTGTGCTATTACCCCAATATTGGAATTCATATGATTCTGCTTTTCAGTCTTTTCAATAGGATTGGCAATTTTTTGTGTTCGCAGGAGAAAAATTTTAATGAAATTTTATGTAGAGACACACTTTTCCTTTATACCTAAGCATGCAGTTATATGTGGTTAATACATAATCTTAAGTCTGTGTTTATAGTTTTCACATATTACATTATGAATAAAACCTTAACATTCATTGCCCAACAATCAAAACCACTGCAGAGAAATATATTTTTTTTCTTATTTAAATTCAAATTTACAAAACTCTCTGGGATAAATTGTCTTGAAAAGCCTTGATTAAATTATGTAGTCACAGCTGTATATAGAAGTCTGCATCTAGTAAATATTTGCCATCCATTATATTCTCTGCTTTGGTGATTAACAGTCCATAAAGAGATTTTAAGCAAAGCTATGGTTTAATCTATGCAGGCCTTACATCTAGGATGCTACACTAAGCCAGACTGCTATGGGAGGAAGTCAATGGTGCAGCCACGGTTTCTAAACTGCGACAGTGAATTTTTAAAAACCCCGAGGAATTGCAGGCCCATTTATTCCATCTGTGGTTCACAGTGAGATAAACAGGAGCAAGGGTGTAAGAGACTTCAGTTCCTGAATACAATGATTCTTCCGGGTATCAAGAGCTAACAAAACACACGTTAGCATGCACTGTGGGGTTTAGTGTCTTCAACAAAGTGGGAAAAACAGGTTTTTTATAGACAAGCCAAAATTGCTCAGAAAACCAATCTCTTCTTATTTCCAAGTCTCTAATAGCTGCTTTATAACCCTTTATAAGCCCAGTTAAAAATGGACAGCTTAAATATCTTTATTTTTTTATAAGTGGAAGATTCAGTTCCACTATTTTAAATATTACTTTACACAAAAAAGCTCAAAAAGCAAACATCAGATAGATAGAATGAGGAGAATCTGTCTGTGTCTTAGTGATATCTGAAAGTTTCAACCAGGAAACAAGAGAAAGGAGGAAAGGGAAGAGCTGCAGGGAACAGTGTTGTCTTCACCAACTTTTCCATGATTCCTTTGACACTGATTTGTTCCAGCAGTCCAGTGATTCTGTGATAGTCTTCTGACTGAGAACCCATATCTAAGAAGCAGGTGGCATTCAAGTATATTATATAGTATGTTCAATCTGCATATTTATCATATATGTTTTGAAACCAGATATAAGATTCTGTAATATCTGTGATAGTTCTCAGACATGATCATCTTTTCATAAGTATGTGATAAAAGAGAATAAATTGGACAAAGAAAAACACAGCTACCAAATAGCAACGATAAATATCATAGAGAATTAACTCTGAATTTTCTTTAAAATTTCTTTTATTACAACTTGAAGCCATATTGTCAATGATACAAGTAAGTACCACTGAAGCCTGCACTGCAGCACATAGCACTCCAATACAACCTTAGACTTCAACATGTAATTAGTTCTTTAAAAGAGCTTCCATAAAGGATGCAACTTACAAGGGAATTTTCAAAATTGATAAAGCATAAATTATAGATAATCAAAAGAAAAACATAAAGCATAGGTTCTGGTAAACAGACATAAGTACACATCTACAAAGTGATAAAAAAAATGGGTAGCTTTAGCTTGTCAGTAGAGTCCATAATCTTGTTCTCCATAGGATTCTGACTTCGTTCCCAGTTCCAGTTATGGGGTCCTTACCACTGAGTGTATCTCTTAGCCAATCAGAGAGCCATTGGCTGTGTACCACTAATGCACAGGTGTGTACCTCTTGTCAGACTGGTTGCTTTTGTGTAGCAGTGACCTGTGCCTACTCACAACATCATTGGCTCTTTCCCCCAGTAGCTCATGGCACCCTTTCCAGCACTGTATGGGCTAACCATCTGAAAACAGGCTTCTGTCCAGATTTCCCCCCCTAATCTCTTCATGTTCTGGGTCAGCAGCATGTGGTGTCTTCAGCAATAGGGTCTTACCTTTTCCCTTGAGCAGGTAATTAAGTGCTTTGACAGAAAGCTGTCTTGTCTGAGGGACCTTGTAGGTCTCTCTGATCAACAACTCAGTGTGGGTTGCAAATGACTTTTGGTAGTGGGAGTTACAAACCAGAGCCAAATGTTTCAGTGTTAGGCTTCATCCTACCCTTTCCAAGGCCCTTTTTAAGAGACAATCCACCCATACTCCTATTGGGGGTTATACCTTTTAGTCTGCTACCCAGGAAGAAAGTTTCTATGGTACCAATTATTTTGAATTTAATGTTGTGTATGTCTCTCCACTCCATTACCTTCCCCCAACCCTTTCCATCCTGTTATCTGTCAGTCGCCTGTCAGTGATGCCTGCAATTCAATTCTTTCTCTCTTCCTCCCTCTCTCTCAAATAATTAAATAAATATTTTAAAATCAGATACATCAACAAATATAGTATTATATGTAACAAGAACTCTACAGTTTTTTTAATGCACTTCCCAAAATGTAGATGCAACTATTAATGAATCGATTTCAAAATAAGTAGAAAAGTATGTGAAATACCTTTGGCACATACAACTAAGTTCGTGGAGCTTTGTTGTTAAGATTTATGGAATCAACAGCAACCAATATAATTAAATTACTAAGGATGAAAAATGTCATGATCAAAAAAAATGCAGAATCTTTACTTGAAAAATGCAAGGCTAGGTAATAGGAAGAGAAAACACCAACATTTCCCCTAAAACATTTCACTAGTTTTTACAGTTTTTCAGTGTTTCTGTCAGGGTTATTTGGAGGGAATGAGGAGAGAGGGGGCACTGCAGTGGGATCTCTAAGCTCTAGCATGTGCTAAACTGCCACTGGAAACTGGTGGGAGAATAGTGAGTCAGCAGACAGGGATTTCCCTCTGAGGATAATCCAAACAAAACAAAGGGTTAAACACTATATAATTCTGCAAATCACTCATAAGAAAACCATCATGAACAAAGTTGAAAGACATGTGGCAAAATAAGGGAATTAGCCAAAACACATAGAACAGTTTACCATTTTTAAGTATTAAAGAACTTTAAAATGAGAACTTTTGACTAGTAATAATTTAGCATACTGTTGATATTCATCAATTACCGGAAGTACTGGAAATGTCATGGACAAGCAGTGCATGAACATGACACCATGATGAGGCACATTTGGGAGTAACGCATTTGCTCCTTGTCACTTGAATGCGGCTCCATTAAGTGGCAAAGGCTGGATGAATGAGAGAGGACAGGGATAAAGCAAGAGGCAAAATCAATGGCTACTATGAAACCACCTTAGGAGCACGGCTCCTCCAAGTGGCTATAAATCTACATTCTGCTCTCAGATCGTGGCACCAGGCTGGCAATCCTCTCGACTGAATCTGAAGTTGGAGCAGCATCTTTACCCACGGGGGAGGAAGCCCCAGGCATGGTCAGACTGGCAAAGCTGTTACTGCAGCTTGGGTCCTCCAGTATTTCAGTGGATCAGAACTGGACCACCCTGGACTGCAGAGTGAAAAAGAAGCAAGCTCTCTTATATAAACTGTACTATGTATGACCCCATTGGTAGTAGCTTCTTAACCTTTACCCTAATTAACACAGAGACTAATTATGTCTCCAATAATAGCTTCATGTGAGAGCATAATCAGAGACCAAATTTCATTTTGAATGTGTTGAAACACAAGCCTAATGTCAATTACAGTAATTTTTAATTTTTTTATTTATTCATTTATTAGAGAGAGAGACAGAAAATAGGAGAGAAAGAGAGAGAAAAAGAGAATCGAAGCACCAGGCATCTTGCTGCTGCAAATGAACTCAAGATACACACATCAATTTGTCCATCAGGCTTTACATGGGTACTGGGAGACGGAGCTTAGACCATCAGGCTTTGCAAGCATTTAACGACTGATTCATCTCTCTAGCCCAATAATCATATATCTATATCCATATGTATATCTATATCTATATATATCTTTATCTCTATCTATATCATCTATATATATATATATATCTAATTTATCTATCTCTATATATATATATATGCTAAACTCGAGAATGAGAAATATGTGGGAACTATTGAGAATCCTTGCACAGAAAAAAATTAAGTTTGATTTCTTGTAAGTACATATGGTTACCATGGATATATTATCACCTTTATATGGTCTGTTCTTGTAAACAAATTAAGAAGGTTAGAAACTTAAAAGCATGCAAAATAAACCTGACATATGAGTTAGGTGGAATAGAGGGTGAGGATTAGTATTGAAATCATCTCCCAATTTTCTTGCAGCTAAAACAGAGAAGCCAAAGGAATTCATTTTCTTTTTTTAAGGAATTCATTTTCTAAAGAAAATGTATTTATTATATTATAAATTTATTTATCAATATGATAAATATAAATATAATTCAATTTCAACTGCTTTACTACTGATGACACATTTTAAAAAAAGGATAAGTATGAAAGGAATTAAATTTAAGTTGCAGAGAATCAATTAAAATATAGTTGATTTTCCTTTTTCTTTTTTTTTTTTTTGTTTTTTGAAATAAGGTCTCACTTTAGTCCAAGCTGACCTGGAACTTAATTTGTACTTCTGGTTGGCCTTGAACTCACAGAAATCCTCCTACCTCAGCCTCCAGAGTGCTAAAAATAAAAGCATGAGTCACCATTCCATGCTGAAAGTGTAGTTGATTTATCTATTGAAATATTACTGATTTAGGAAGTCTGTCAAAATGTCAAAGAACTCATAAGTCTGTCACAGTAATACCATATGTAGAGTCCTCCTCACAGTATACCTCATTTAATCAAGTCAAAAAGCCATTGGCATTAAATTCATCTTCAGTCAAATGCGCAAGCATTGGACAAAAGAAGTCAAGGTTGTATTATACCTTCATTCATTTGAAAGGAAAAATATCCTAGGAAGCATAAAGGTTCCAGCTATGGGACAGAATCCGTATTCTCAGGATAATAATGTTGAGATGATGACCTGATAGCTTCACTATTTTAAAAAGCCATACAAACCAACAGGTAAAAATTGTCAAGTATTCCTCTTTTCATTATTTATGTTGGGGACAATAATTTCAACATAACTGTTTACTTTTTCTTGTAAACTACTAATTAGTAGGTTTTGGTCTAGTGACCATTGTGAGGATTAATTTCTATTGTAAATTTGATCATACACATTTCTAAGTCTTAGGTGGATCTGTGAGGATTTTCCCAAGAAGAACGAGGAAGGAGGAAATCCCCAGAGTGGGCGGCCATTCTGGTGGTGGACCATATAAAGAAGCTGTGATACAGAAAGGATTTCTCTGTTGCCTGAGCTACTCTCTGACACAAGCATCTGTCCCACTGCTGCAATAATTCTCGGACATTGGAGGCCGCTTCATTGGCCTTCCAGCCTGAACTGGAAATAGGTGGCTCTCTGGGAATTCTCCAGACCTTCCATGCCAGGTGGGGACTGCTGATTCATCCAGCCTTGTAGACTGAGCAGCAGCCAGGCTCTTAGTCACTCCAGTCTGCAGACAGCCATTGTTGGATGACACAACCCTTATCCTATAAGCCACTCTCATCAATTCCCTGGGTTCCGCTCCTCTAGAGAACCCTAACTAAAATACAGCTACCAAGTGGTCTTGAGACTAAAACATTCAACGTTTATGCTTAAAAACATGAGAAAACAATCAGAATTAATAATCTTAGATAACAAGATGAGCCAGTTTCACCAGAGACACTGCACTGAATCATTATGATCTATTCAAATATGAAAACACTCTGCAATTCCAGCCAGAAATCAGCTTACGCTGAGGACGACTGTTCCACAAAAATTCCCTCCCTCCCTTACAACATTTTCAACTAGATAATGCTAGAATAACTTGTCCATTCTGAACTAAGCCTGGAAATTGTCCTTTCATATGTGGGTGACCCCTTACTCAACACTCTGGAGTAGATCACCTGGTAGGCACCCAGGAATACCTGAGCGCTTCCTTGCCTTGCCTAGGGATGTTTTGTTATACTCTAGTGATAAACTGTGTCTACTTACAAAACTTTATTTCTTCCTTTGTTTCATGTAAAGGTGTCTTGCTAATGGAAAGATTAAAATATAGGAACTCACACCCAGTTACTCTCCGTTTTTCCAGCTCTACTGGCTGATTAGTGAGCCTTAAGGACCCTCATGTCCCTGCTCACCACAGTGCTGGGGTTTCAGATGTACTTGGCCATGTCTGCCTTTTGAACTTGGACACTGAAGTGCTCATGCTCACAGAGCTCATGCTTTTACCTACCAGTCCCAGGTTTTATGTTTTATAAACTAAGTATAGTGATTATAAGTGTATTTTTGTCAGTCTCTTGTAATTTCTACCTCCTGTATTTCTAAGATACTTGACTTTAAGAATAGAACAGTGATGTTAAGAAAATCAGGAGGACACAATGTTCAAAGCAGTAATTAGAAGCTACCTGCTTTTTATTTATTTTTCAGTAATTTCTATGGCACTTACCCTTTTGCAAAATATGAATAATGCAGGGCCAGAGGAATGGCTCAGCAGTTAAGTGTGCTTCCTGTAAAAGTATGAGGACCTGAGGGGGCTTGAGACCATCTAAGTCTGTATCTCCAGAAATGGTATAAACAGTGGGGCATGGCCATGCGTGTCTGTAATCCTGGTCGTGTGGGGAGCAGAGATTGAAGGATCTCTGTGGCTCACGGGAGAACAGCAAGCTTTGGAGTCAGTAAGAGGCTGCAGCAAGGAAAAGCAGGTGAGGGAGTGATGTTGCCTCAGGTGAGCTCATGGGGTTACACATCAGCACAAACAGGTAAATACTCACACATCATGCCATCACTATGCACAAACTAATAACAAATGCACAGTGTTATTAACATTACTCAAGTCTTGTATTTTTGCTGGGACAAAACACTCAACCCAAAGCACCTTGTGGAAAGAAAGGTTTTCTTTTGGTTTACAGTCTTAAAAGGAAAACTCACGATGGGGGGGGGGAGAGCATGGCATGAGCAGAGAATGAATATCACTGTTGGCCACAGCAGGTGGAAGAGAGCAGTATGAATGTGCCAAGCTCTGGTAAGGGGGATGCTGTTTACAACGCCCCAAAACCAGCCATCAGAAATACACTTCTTCCTGCAAGGCTTCCCCTCCACAATTGTCACCAGCTGGGGCCCAAACATTCAAATCACATGAGTTTATGGGGGACATCTGTTTCAGTCCACCACACCAAAAGACCCGGAGTGGACACTTGAATTAAATAACCATTGAAATGATTCCATTTGTAATCGGCATGTCAAGACAAGTATATCAGGCTTCAAAACAAATAGAATTTAGAAATATTTATTTGCATACTTCTACTTCCTACTTCATTGGAATTTTCTTCAAACAATAACTTTTCTTATTTGGTTCCCCATTTCTTCCACAATATACATTTATAGATCATAAAGCCCTATCAATATTCCTTGAACTTTCTTATTCTGACAAAAAGCAAAGATATTTTTCTTGAAGAAGAAACATTTGGCATTTCATTCAAAAAATGAAAAAGGAAAGCTGAAGTTAATATGACATAAAGGAAATAGAAAGAAGTGAAGTACTGAGTTTTTCTTAGGCTAACTGCCCAGTTCTAATTAGGCCATGGACACATGGGCCTCCGTTTATTTTCATGCCTCCTTTAAAGCCCTGGAGATAAGAGGAGAGAGAACATGGCAGCCAAGCAAACCATCTGGGAAGCAGTAGACCACAACTTAATTAGCACTGCAAATTTATGCCAGTACTGGCAGTTCTAATTTAATATTCCTTCTTAAGATCTTAAAGTTTTAATAAAATTTATTCTTTACCTCTACCCTTCCTTTTTTTAAAAAGGAAGTTAGATGAAATCACAATGATATTTACCACATGAAATGGGCTTAAAACAAAAGCTAACTGCAATAATATTTTTTGAAAAACCTCGCTTCATAAAAATCATGTTTTCATCAATATGTTTTAATTTTACTATTGAATGTAAATTGCATCTTTAAAATTCATCGGTTTGATTTTTACAATATACCTGTAGTAATAACAAACATCAGAATCATAGTGTTAAATAAAGCCTTGAATTTCTAATTTTGGTACTATATATATATATATATATATATATATATATATATATATATATATATATATATATATATAAAATACCAGGATTGTATGCTTACTCAATCTCTCTATATTGTAATAATGAATGTGTCCTTCATAGGAGAGTCCTGGTCTGCTACCAAGATGGGGTCAAAATTATGGAGAGCCACCTCACAGGCCAGTGCTCTTTTTCCAGACCAAGAGGCAGGTAAAGTTGAAGAGTTAGGTTCAATTTCCTATGCTACCATTTATATTTAAATTTCTTTCCAGGCAGCCATGTAAAATGTTTACATGAATTTTCTAGAGTTTACCTAAAGCTGGATTAATAAAATGCTATACTAATTTGTATACCAATGAATACCTTTAAAAAAGAGAGAGAGAGAGCCATAAACAAATGTATTTTCCTAACCTAACCAAGATATTAGAATGAGGGGGGGGGAAAGGCAGTTCATAGAGATCACATGTAGCAGTGTTGACTTTCGGGTGTTTAAAAGAATTAAATACCAGGCTTATATCTTTCTTTGCTCTTTTGTTTTTTTGTTTTTCAACTCTAAATATTTTGTTGTATCATCTTCCTTAGAAAGCTCACAAGCATTGTTGGCTGGTCAGAAATTTGAAGATTACCCACAGGGAAATTACAAAGCACTATAGGTCTTCAATAATTCACTGTTCAGGCCACCGGTGAGCCATCATTATCTTTCCCATTTAATGAGTCAACTATCACATCAGTCATGTTGACTGTTTTAAACCTAGTTTTAAATATTTTATATGTACATTTTTACATAGAGGGATTATTTTATATGTTTATTCATTTTTGCATTACTGGGGAATCAGAAAATAGTATTTTTAAATGGCACAATAAAGAAGTCTGGAAGAAAAAGAAAACAGAAAAAAAAACATATCATAAAATTGCTAATATAGTAAAAACAAATTGCCTAACAGCAGCCCCTACCAAAGGCTTTTTGTTTTGTACCGGAATGTTCTCATTTCTACATAAGCTAGTTTATGTAACTCAATACAACTTGACTTGATTCACTATCATAACATTATTTTTTTTACTTTGTCATTATGTTTATCCTTAAAATATCCCAATGATATTATATTATTGATTATGAATATCCCAAGAGCACATTGGAGTATAAATTAGTATTAGAAGGGGAATTTTCAACTTTGATATTTTAACATACTATCAAATGGAATACAAGTGAAATGGTCATAAAATCCACAGGATAATAGGATTAAATTGAAAGTTCTGGAAATTACAAAATTCTGGATTTCTCCATTGGAGAACAAATTAAAAAAGAAAAAAAAATTGCTAAAAATACATTGCAATTTTTACTGGTCAAGAGATCACATTTTTATTGCATATCTTAATTTCACTTTTTCGTGTTATTCTTTTTTAAACATGTGTATGTGAGGTTTGCTGCTGCCCTAGTGTATATATGCGAGGCTGTAAGTGTGCTGCTTATCCATTTTGAGTCAGGGCAACTCACTGAACATACCACTCACCGATTTAGCCACACTAGCCCGCAAGCCTCAGGGATCTTCCTGACTCTGCATCCACAGCACTGGGATTACAAGCATATGGTACCACATATGGTGTTTTTTTTTTTTTCATGAATGCTGAGACGTGAATTCAGGTCTCAAGCTTATATGAAAGCACTTCACCAACGGGGCCATCTGCTCAGCCCTGTTATTTTATACTTTTTTTTTTGTTAAATATTAACAAGTTTTGTATGTGTATAATTTCATCATATTTATTTTCTACTGCCTTCTTTTGTCCCTCAGCCCCTCCCACTGCTGAACCTGTTATCAACTAAGTCCAACTTGTACTTTTTCCTTTATTGAGTCTGTGGGACATGTTGAGTTTAATTATGGTTACTTGCATTAGTACAGGTGGAGGTTATTTACCAAAGCATGGCTATGGCGACTTACCAGTGGTCCACCCTGAACAATAAAAATAAAATAAAAGTCTCCCCCATCCCTGCAGGAATTAACTGCCAATAACTCCCTAGGGAGGATTGGAGCCTCATGCATTCCATGCATTTCTGCTATCATTAGCCAAGTACTGATGAGCCCAATCTTGTAGGTCATGTGCAGGTAAGTTGGAATAAGAGTCCACAGAGGCCAGCAAGCTAGAAAGGAGGCATAAGTGACAGAGAATGGTGGGTGTCAAGGAAAAAGGAAGCAGAACACAGTGGAGTGAAAGTAGAGGGGCCTCATACTGGAGATGGACTCTATAAGCAGGTATGAGGATGAGGGAGAAGAGAGGAGATGGTGGGGAAAGCTAATAAAAACTGAAGACACAAAAAATTCTTGTGGAAATCTATATTCTTTTTAAAAAGAGTGATCAGAAGTACTCTTCATGGGTGGATAATGCTATTTCCTGAAGCCATAGATTATTAATGGAAATTCCCAGTGCCAGGGGTGGGATACTTCCCAGTGAGCTATAAGTCATGGAAGCTCCTCTCCCTCCCAAAATAACACAGGATATTATTATCAACGCTGTTGGCTACCCACTAGGACCAGAAGATAAGACTGTTGCTGAAGACTCCAAAAGTTTAGTTTGCAGGACACAGTGAAATCAGTCTAGAACTGAGAGCTAAATGTATATACCCTGTGCCTACAAAACAGCTTATTGCTTTTGCATTGATTAAATGCAAAATTTAAATTAAAAAAAGAAGCTTCTTTTTGCAACGGGTGGAAACTACTGGCGAGATCCAGAAAGTCACCTTTTAAGGCACAAGTTCCTGTAGTGATTTACACTGACAATAGCCTCCTTTGCTCATGGAAGAAATCTTAAGGAATGGATAGGCCTGGATGTCAATGTGGATGTGGTTTCTAGTCTACAATATTTTCTCACAGAAAATGAAACATGTTAAAGGGAACCAGAACCACAAATACAGCTCCCAACAGAACCCATGGTATGCCAGTGGAAATTTTAATGTCCACAGAACCAACATAAAAGCTCACAATTGCTTTTATAAGCGCGCCCTTGAGAGTAATGTACCTACAACTGTAAACTGATAGTGTGAGGTAGAAATGATGTTTTGGATCAGTTGCTCATTTCCTTGACTTAACTATTTCAGATTTTTTATTAAATAGAGCATATCATGAGTAGAAGGTTTAATAAGAGTTGGACCAGTAAAATTAATAGATTTTCAGTTTCCACACATAAAGTACAAGTGACATAAACTTGCAAAAGGTAGTGTGAATATCGCCAGTTTATTGTGGAGCTATAGTTTGCAATAAGCTATGCTAATGATAAGAAATAAGAAAATAGTACTTATATCCAGTTGAGCAATATTCAAGTTTGAAAAAATAGCTGTGTTTCTCTGCAAGGGCTAGCAGGTAATTACCTAACATTAAAATCATTGCATCAAGAAATCTATTTCTTTCTTGGCCTCTCTGGCAAATATAAATTAGGATAACTAGATTGTTTCAATTCTGAGAAAACTAGCTTTGATGGTTATCCTGAAAAAGATTTCATTTCCTCTTCTGTTCATTGTGGCAATGATGTTTCCTGCACAAGGAGGAAGATGCTTATTGCTTAGGCAGATTACTGCCCGGCCTGTTTCTGACTCCACATTCTGACTGAGGAGACATACCTTGATCGTGTCGACTCCTCCCTGCAGAACTCTTCTATGCCCATGTCTCCCTCTCTGCCCACAAGGCCTCTCCCAAGACTCACTACTTGGATCACAACGGGGAATTTCACATTGTTCACAACAGTGAACAATTTGAAACACTTTGATAGAATTTTTGAGTAAGTAGTTGGAAAATTGGTTAATTACACCTGTTAATGATTGTCTTCTATGTCATCTCCTATTAACAAATTGACAGAGAGAAGGAAGAAAACACAATAGCAAATATCAGCAAGAATTGTCAGTGGGCAGGGCTGGAGAGATGTCTCAGCGGGTAAGGCACTTGCCTCCAGTGCCTAAGGCCCTGGGTTCAATTCCCCAGGATCCACATAAGCCAGACCCACAAGGTGGGGGCCCTGGTGCTCTCTGTCTCTCTGTCTCTCTCTCTCTCTCTCTCTCTCTCTCTCTCTCTCTCTCTCTCTCTCTCTCTCCCTCTCCCTCTCCCTTTCCCTCTCTCTCTGCTTGAAATTGAATAAATAAAATATTTTTTAAAAAAGAATTGTTAGTGGGCAAACATTAACATTGAAAACTAAAAATAGGGCTGGAGAGATGGCTCAGAAGTTAAAGACACTTGCCTGCAAAGCTTAACTTCCATGGTTCAATTCCCCAGTACTCACGTAAAGCCAGATATATACAAAACTGCTCATGCATCTGGAGTTTGTTAGCAGTAGCTAGAGGTCCTGTGCCCATTCTCTTTCTCTTTCTCTTTCTCTCTCTCTCTCTCTCTCTCTCTCTCTCTCTCTCTCTCTCTCTCTTTGTTTGCAAATAAATAAAATATTTTTAAATTGCCTGGTGTGATTGTATACTTCTCTAATCTCAGCACTTGGTGAGGGGGTAAGATTAAGGTAGGGGTATTATGAGATTCCAGGTCAGCCATAACTTCATTATGAGAACCTATTTCATAAGAATGGATTGGGGTGTAGCTCAGGAGCAGAACCCTTGACTAGTAGGTGCAAGTCCCTGGAACTCAGCATGGAAATCCAAAAAATACAAAAGAAGGAACGAATAAAAAGATTCAGTTCTTGTTGAAAATATTTTTCTACTAAGAAAGAAATGCATTACCCAGGAGACAGTGGGGATCAGAGTTTCTAGTTCACCTTACTCTGATCCTAGGGGCAGAAGAATGGATCCTGGTGACATAAACGTTTTACTGCTCAGTCTCTTTTCTAAGGATAATGTTTTGGGTTTTACTTTGAAACTAAAGTTCACCAAGTTTCCTTATGCCTGTAACAATATCAGCATTTAATATTTGCTTTTCATTCATTATATAAAGTCTTTTTCAGGATGCTGTTCCATTTTGTTTTAGTTACACATCATGTGAGTTAAATATATTGAAAGGTTTCTATTTTTAGGAACATCCAGGCCAGAAACTTTTTCCATATAAAAATATTTAATTTCATGCATATTTATACATTTTAAAATTTTGTGCCCTTAATACTGTGTTTTCTACTGTTTTATTTCATACCTGACAAGAAACAGCTTAAGGAAGAAAGGGATTACTTTGGCTTCAAGTTCAAGGGTAGGGAATCCATCTTGGCAGCAGAAACCATGAAGGTACTGTTCACAGGAATCAGTGTGATGAAGATGACTCTAAGCCCACAGAATTATGCCACCAATATTTCAGGTGGGTCTTTCCTAATCTAGTCCTAAAAAATCCCTCAGAGACATGACCACAGATTTGTTTCCTTGATGATTTTAAATCCTGACACCAAGATGAACCAATCAAAATACAATAAAGTTTCAGATCCTAAAACATTGTCTATTGCCTTTGAGTGCATCTTTTCTAGAATATTTCTTCTGACATTTTCAGGTCCTCAAAATGATTCACTCCTTAAAATATTTACATAAACTTCAAGTTAAATGTTAAGTGGTATCATTTGTTTGAGATTTATACAGGTTCTTTCCCGGCTTATTGACTATATTTAGGTTTTCAATACAAAATTATATATATATATATATATATATATATATATATATATATATATATATATAAACTCTTTTTCCACAAAGATGCTTTTTGATAGTTTCGTAAAAATTGAGTACTTATTGACAATTTCAGTTTTCATTAATTCCTACAAAAAAAGAATTTCTAAAGAATTCCAAAAGAAGAAAGCTTAAAGAAGTATTTTATTATATGTAAAGTTTTTAAACAGAGTTATCATATCTGAAAATGTCTTTGCTTCTTTAGTTTTTAACAGATGACATTTTATTAAAATTCATATATGCTACTTGTTTTCCTTTTTGTAGATATCACCCTATATTCTTTTAAAATATGTAGGACTTTTCTTTATCAATGTAGCCATGACAACTGGCCATAACACATGTAAGTTCAGAGCAATTTTACTGATTTTTCTAAGACTTTAGATATTACTTTTTATCCACATTTTTACAAAGATATTTCAAGTCAGGCGTGGTAGTGGTGCACAGCTCTAATCCCAGTACTTGGAAGGCAAAGATAGGAGGATCACTGTGAGTTCAAGGCCAGCCTGGGACTTCAGAGTGAGTTCCAGGTCAGACTGGGAAAGAGAGAAGACCCTATCTTGGAAAACAAACATAGACATGTCTCCCTCCACCACAAACTTATTTAAAATGTTAAAAATTTGGAGTGCTTAAAACAACTGTATGGTGAACATTCAATATACTAACTGCCACTTATGATGTGATGTATTTGTAAGTCAGATTTGTACCATGCTTCTTATTTCAACCAAATTTTAATCTAGGCATTCCATTCCTCTAGAAATAAAATTTCCTGTTATTTAGGATGTAATAATCTTATTCCTTTGGATAGTAGTGTATATCCTAAAATATTTCCATGGTATCAATAAACCTTTTACCTTTATCTCCAAACATCTTATTTCTTTCTAAGATATATTCTGAGAGTAGCAGTCTCTACCCAGAAGTATAAAGATGGCACTTAGGTAAATATAAGAAGCATTTGCCTCATGAAGTAGTTCTTGGCGTTTTAGAAGAAATAAATACTAATCTCTCTGATGTGTCCATGTTCTAAATATAGTTTCTGACAGTGAGGAATAACAAATCATATGCTTGATTTTCTGGGAGCATATTGTTTCATAAACCAAAATAAAATAAATCATATGCAAAATGTACATTGATAGTATTTGATCTGCTATAGTTTGTTCATAATAATAATCAACTTTCATAAGAATCTAGCACTAGGTTTTCTACTTGGTGTTTGTTATTAGAATTATTAGTTTTAGTGTTCTTTCTCTTTAACAATATTTTAATGTGCAGTTGAGCAAAATTGAATTTGAATCTACTAGCTAGTAGATTCTAGATTCTACTTCGATTTAAATGATCAGCATAGTATTATTTCTAATTAGGTATTACTA
This sequence comes from Zapus hudsonius, assembly GCA_004024765.1. Classification (NCBI taxonomy): domain Eukaryota; kingdom Metazoa; phylum Chordata; class Mammalia; order Rodentia; family Dipodidae; genus Zapus; species Zapus hudsonius. Next base: position 9,623 of record PVHP010017584.1, on the reverse strand, counting down.
CAAAATACCAGGAACATTTACCTGCTTAAGAGCTTGTTAAAAAAAAATTACACTTAAGATGTAATAAATTCCAGTTACATGTTCTTCGTTTATTCCCTAGACAAATCAATATAATTGGCTTAAACAATTTATACTAAAAGAGAACATATTTAAGGAAGGTATGCTTTTGCTTTCTTTGACTTAATTAATACAATATATTATGTTAATTTTTTCAAAAAAGTAAATATGACTAATAAAGAAATCAAGGGGAATGGAAGCAGCTAGGTCTATAAATGTGTCTCACTCTTCTTTCAGCATGGCTCATAGTAGAAAAGGAAAGAATGTCAAAGTATATCTTTATGTCCTCCTCGGTAGCTCTAAACACTGGAAATAGGGACTAAATAAAGTAGGTGGGGTGGATGTTGTGGTATGCTCGCTATAGATAACTAACTGCCTTTAGGATCTAGAAATTCGTTGTCATACCCGGGTACTCTCTGCAGACTCAGGTGAACTTCTCTGCAGAAATAGACTTAAGGAAGCAAAGATCTGCTCTATAAAAGGTTGCACACCCTCCACAAAGGCAGATTAAAATAGCTCTTGTTACCTTAATGGGTGACATTGCTGAGACTTTCCAAGCCCCTGCAATATTAGGTGTGAATGCCTTACACTACAATTTCCACCTCCACCTGGTGTTATTGATAGCGAGATGGAGCCAGGTAGCTCATAATATGGGCAGTTTAGTCAGTGTCCGAGGTCCTTAAGGAGAGAGAAAATTAATTCGTCCAGACATCCAACACTGACTCATCAAGATGAATTTGCACATTGTTCTTCCCATTTCCTGCACCTACAACTTCCTTAGAATTGTGGGGGGCTCCCCTTGAGTCTGCACAACCTCACCTAAAGTCTTCACCCATCAGAGAGCTTCCAGATGTGTTTATGTTAGTCCTATAATAATCTGTACCTGTTCAATGCTAATGTCCATATGAGACGTCAATAACTAGGACTTGTTCTAAATCTATAAATTTATAAGCGGTGCAGTGCTGGTCATATTCACATCAGGTTATGCTCATGTCCTCTCTCCCCTCCCTCATATACTCTTTCCCTTACCCAATCCACTGAGGGCCCTTCTCAGTGGGATTATTGTTGTTTCCCAAGGCATCCTGAATGCATCAGTTAGTCATTGCAAGGGCAGGGCAACAATGGCACAGGAAACTCCTCTCCCTGTGGCTCCTACAATCTTTCTTTCATGTTTCCTTATTTGCTACTTTATTTTTTCATGTCAATTTCTATCTGAGAAAATCTCAAATGCCATCAGTAACCAGTTGAGGATCTCAGCAGTCCAGAGGCTGAGGTAGGATAATAACCGCCTGGGCTACAAGGTAAGTTTCAGATCATGCCCTGGCTCAAGTAAGTAAGTAAGTAAGTAAGTAAGTAAGTAAGTAAGTAAGTAAGTAAGTAAGTAAGTAAGTAAATAAATAAATAAATAAATAAATAAATAAATAAATAAATAAATAAGGGAGAGAAATAAACAGACTCACAAGATGTCATATAATTCTAACAATACTGAGCAAGTGACTGACTCCTCTCAAAAACAAAAAAAATTGGGGATTTAGCTCAGTGGATAAATGCTTGTCTCTCAAATTCAAAGCACTGGGTGTGGTCCTTGGTTAAAAAATAAATCTCAAATGTCATAAGCAAGCATGGACATTACCATTATGTAACTAAAACTACATTCTTTATATAAGTATTTGACAAAATACAGTAATTATCCTTGGGTTTTAGAAAGCATGTCACAAAATGAAGTAACAGTGGCCAATGCTTGCCTTCATTAGAGAAATATTACTAAATTATTTGTTTCTTTCTTATTTTTGCAAACTGTAGTGTGAAAGTGTCATTCAGTAGGAGAACACTTACATGGCATGGTATGTTCAGGGTTATGTTTGATTACTAATCTACAGAAAAAAAATAAGTCAAGATAAACAGAAAGGAGAGATGGAGATCAACTATATCCATGGAGACCAACTATATACATCTTTATGCTTTCAGGGTGTAATAATGTCTCAGAGATGCATAAGATACTCAAAAAACTTTATTGAATATGTGAATTTATATATCTTCAAAAATGTTGCAGAATAATAATTCATGTCTGCTGTTCATGAAGCTATTGTCAAGAAGCACTCCATGATAAAAAAAAGTATCTGCAGCTGCTATAACTGCTTCATAAATGAAAAGTAGTTCTTACATAGAAATAAAGAATTCTCCAGGTATGTGATGAGAATAATAAACTTAACTAGTTTATCTGCCCTTTGTCCTTAATTAATGGAGGACACAATCATATCAGTCTTTTACTTAGAATGAATAAATGTTAAACATTTAATTGAAATGTACCAAGGATAATTAATTATAAATAGAAGAAATCTATTTCCTTATAGATACTTAAATACACTTACATTTTAAGTCGTATAAATATGTATATAAAAGAGTATATACAGTAAGAAATTAGGAATTACTAATTAATTATGAAATAGCAAATCATTTAAGATGTCCATAAAACCTAGCATATAAGTAGTCACTTTTTCACTCAGTCAAGATGTACTTGAACTATGCCATTATTAACTGTACAAAATGGCACCACTTAAATAACTGTAGAATACTGTTATTTATAGTTTGTAAGTGACTTATATAATAGTAAGTTCACACTTAGGATGCAGTATTCCACTTTAAATTTTTGTGTAAATATCAAAAAATGCTTTTCTCTAGAGCAGGCAATATTTCTCTTAAAAAGGAGCTTGAAATGTGCAAATAAATCTTAAATTGATGTACATACTCAATGTTGATACATGTTAAACAAAAATTAACATAAAATAATTGGGACTAATAAAGCTCAACTTCAAAGACTTCATATTTATATTATAATCTTTTTTTAAATGTAAGATGATAATCACAGCTCTTTAGCCTAAGACTTTATAAAGTATGCTGAATAATCTATTAACATTTTTGTTACACATAGAAGACAAAAATATGAGAAATGGCTCAGAGGTTAAGGTGCTTGCCTGCAAAGCCTAATGACCTGGGTTCAATTCCATAGTACCCAAGTAAAAAAAAAAGTACATAGATCTGGAGTTCATTTTCAGTATCTGGAGGGCCTAGCAGGCCCAATTCTTTCTGTCTGTCTCTCTTCTTTCTATCTCTCTTTGCTTACAAATCAATAAGTAAAAATATTTTTAAAACATAGATAAATTTTATTAGCTTGGATCTAAATATAAATGAAAATTCAGTAATAATATAAATGTTTATATGGCATCAAAAGTAATACCTATTAGATAAGTGTATTAGGAATCTTAACTCTAGAATGAGATTATGATATCACAATGAGTTTTAATCACACCTGTAAGGAAACTATCACAGAAAGAAGCTCATATTTGAGCAAATAATATGACACAGGTATTATAGGCTGGCAGCTTGGCAGCTTGCACCCAAACCTTTGGCAGACATTGCTAATTGATTATGCAACCTTTAAACCACTTAACTATTAAGTAGATTTGTGGATTCTGTCTTTTCCCTCACAGCACTTGAGATGGCCACTTGCAATTGATTGGTATTGACATAAAGTCAGCTTGCCAGGAAAAGAAATGAAAAAAAAAACTATAGAAATAAGAGACCTATGTGATTCCAGATTTGCTTCTGTCTTTTTTAAGTCAAAATGATCTTAATTATTACTAATTTCACATAAATCTATCAATGGTGCAAATAAAGAATGAAACCAAGCATGTCCAAATCAAGTAACAATTTGAAAAGCACCAAATAGACACCATTAAAAAATTAAGAAATGCTACAAAAAAGTACAAATAGATAAATGTTCAAGGCATAGTAATTGTTAGAATATAGAATAAAATCACATTAATGAAGTAGATGAGTTTAATCAAAGTATACAGCATAAAAATTTCTGTGTTCTGTTAAGATAGAATGGTAAATGAATATAAAACAATGACAAAGCCATAAATTAGCAGAGTGGCAAAAGCTGAAAAGACTCACATCCTTAAGTACCCTGCATAGCACTTACAAACCTCTTGTGTATTGTTTTAGTTATTTGCAGATGGCTATGACCAAAGCAACTCAGACATTAATTTAGAGAGGAAATTTACATTGTCTCATGATTTCAGAGGTGTCAGTCCACTGTGGAGTTTGTTGGAACACAATAGATCATTTGTGGTGACAAGATCAAAGAAACAGGACGAGCAGAAATAGGCCAGGAGAAAACATAATCCCAAAATATGCTTCCAAGTAGTTTCCTCTTCCTATCTTTCATGACCTCCTAATAAAGCCATCAAATATGAACATACCATAGGTCATAGGCCTTATTTATCTGTCTCAGAAACACCATCACAGACACACAGAGGTGTACTTTACTATCTTGTAGGCATTTTTCCAGCTGTTCAATTAAGTTTAGCCATCCAGGTAGCACCTACTAAAGCTGAACACACCTATGAGCAGCAATTCAAATCTTCGTTCTGGAAATCAAAGAAATGTGCACATAAGACCTAAATGATGAGGCAGGGACATTCATAGTAGTACCCTTAGAGTGAAAGAGCAAGTGCCCACCTCCAGAAGGCTGGGGAAATGGAGCATTCAGGTGGTGTAAAGAAACCAGCATGAAGACCAAGATGAGACTGCTCGGGGTATTCATGGTATCCTGCCCCAAAATAATCTGAAGGATATGGCAGTCACAGCGTCCTTGGGAAACCCAGTAGTGCTCTGAGCCTGAGTGGACCTCTCCATACACTTACCTCACTTGTACTCAGATGTCAAGAGAGAGAGCAAGAGTCTATGGAAAAAGTCATCTTAGAGACAGTGGGTGCTCTGTGAAATGAGAGAATAGCAGTGACCAAAAAAGTTCAAAGCAAAGTAACCTTGAGGCCAAGCTGAAACAGGATACTTCAGTCCTGGACATTAGTGGACAAGGTTGCTAAGACCTGATTCCTTCAGGATCTTAGACCTGCTGGGCAGGGACGCATAGCCTGGGCTCCTAGGCTCCCAGGAATCCCCACACATGTTGCTAGAGCAGCAGAGAAGGTATATGCATCAGCACATCCTTAACTACAACTGGACTTGGTGTTCAAGTTAAGCCTGTCCACCAGGGCCACATGGTAGGGCTCATAGGTAGGATTTTAGTTCATTTTGCAATGTATTAATTTTTTAAGTCAGATGTATAATATGATTGTTTGCCCAAAGACATCAAGCAGCCCAGTAAATAAATCCTGATGTTCCTGCTTCCTAGATCCTGTTAATTCCTGTATAGGTGTTTCTATCTTTACAATTAAACATAGGACACAAAATCATAGGTGAAAAAAGTATCAGAATAACCAATGAGCACATTGCTTCTAGCCAGATACAAATGACTAGCCTCTGAAATTTACAGTCAAATGTGTAATGAATCTGAGGTAGTGTTTGTCCACATTGCATTCCATGACTTCACTGCTAACATGTTGCTGGACATGCTTTGTGCACTCAGCCCTGTGCATGCCATTACATGATGCAACGTGAATGAGTTCTGGGTGTGAGATTACTGTATTTGTCATACCGTGTATACACTCTTTTATGCTCTTATTGAATCATAATGGTTTAATTATGAGGAATAAAGTCTCTTAATATTTTCCTACCATAATGTTACTACCAAGTTAATATGTCTTTGGAATATATCAAAATGATTCATTGTGAAAATTTCAGTTTGAGTTGCAGAATTGAGTCCATAAAATATTAATTTAATTTCAGGTTGGAATTAAGACAGAATTTCTAACAGTTTCTGAAATGGCCATAAATATGCTTCTTCAAGTTTTTACTATTTCTATCCTCAGTTCTCAATGATTTATGAAATCAAAATATCAGTCAGCCCTGAAAACCTTAAAGGTCTACAACTTACTGTGTCAAAAATACTCAGGGAAGATTGAGCATTTTATGTAAAAATAAACACATCCATCTCATAGTGTGTATGTTAAGTTTTATGTACAACCAAGGATTATTTCAAAACAATCTATGATTTATCAGTAAATATTTGCTTCTCAGCTGAAAGGGTCCTGTGCTAAGTGGCGATGGGCCAAGGTAGGTAAGTCTGTTTCTTCTGCTTCCCTCATTCATTTGAACAATATATTGATATCCTGGAATAAGAAGGTATATTTGTTCCATTTTTTTTCCTATGCTGGGCAGATTAAACACACCATTCTATTTAATCATCACAGTAAGTTTATAAAGAGGTCACTGTTATTTCCATTTCTATAAAATGAAACTAAGACTTTAGATTTGGAATATTTTTTTCAGTATCTCAGCATAAAAATGAATCTGTTTTAAGTACAGGTATTTCTTTCCCCAAACCCTCAGATTGTCAATGGCACATGGCTTCAAAAGAAGACATCTGACTATATAAAAATGGTGAAAAAGTGAAATGAAAATTGAATAAAAATATAAGCACATAGAAATACAAAGCCTGCCTCAATGCATACTTGAAAGAACATTGTGCTCTATAAATAACATGGGGAAAATAAATCATGCTTACTCGAGGTACCACAACAATAGATACCAAATAAATGAAAAATAGAATGCAAGGCAAACATACACTCTGGCTCATGAATTCATCAAGCTCATGAAAACAGTTTTCCTGAATGCCAAGAAAACGATTCTCAGTGCGTAAATGCAACATTTATGCCCAAGCAGCAGGAGCCCAGCAGGGCCAGAACAGTACCAGCAGGGGCTTTGCAGCAAGGTTCTCTCCCTGGCTGGCAGTACAGTACAGCTACCCTGATGTCATAAGGAAGCTAGCCTAAGGGCAGAATCTGTGGAACAGGCTACAAGAAAAAATAGGAATCCTACACAATTCAAACCATCAGAACAGACAACTTTAATATAAAGCCCGGGATAGACAATGAATCATATTTTTCTTATGCATTTATATTGATGAATACAGAAAAGAAAACCTATGGCAATAATCTCTTATTAATTACTTTCTCAATCAAGATTCATAAGGGAGTTGAGACTTTTAATGTAACAGACAGATGGCACAAAAATCAAGTAAAAGATGTCGGTTATATAAATAAATATTAACTAAAATTATAAAATTAATTGTACTCTTTTTTATTGCTAGTATATTTAAAAAATTAGGTTGTATATTTCACATAAAAATTACTATAATATATTTGTATATTGCATTTTAATCAAATTTGGATTTAGACAATATGAACTATGACATTAATAAAACTGACATATATATTTTATATGCAATAAAATATAGTTTTGTAGTGTTCTATTTAATTAAATTAAAAACTAGAACAGTAAGAGATATCAAAAATTGTGTTTTACCTAAATATTCCTATCCTCAAACAAGATTCTATTCTTCATACATAGGACTAACAAATGAAACTATAAGATCCCTATGGAGATGCTTGCTTTTGTTTTATGTTTCTTGTTGTGTATGCACCATTCTAGCTGGCTCATGTGCTTCCTAATTCTTCTGGCTCCATCTCCCATTGCCACAGTGCTGCTGGGATTACAGACTTGTGTGCCACTTTGCCTTTGGCTTTCTGTCGGTGCTGGTGCATCAAACTGAGGCTGGCAGGATGCAAGCAAAGCACCTTTAACTGCTAAACCATCAACCCAGCCCTTGCCATGTTTATTACACTTCGCTTTTAAATTCATAATTATATATCAGTGGTCATTAATGAATTATTTTATGCAGTTTTCAAATATATATTATTGTGAGTTTAAAAAAAACTGATTGGTGGAATACTTACCTAACGTGCAAAAGGCTCCAGGTTCAATGCTAGTATCATAAAACAAAATAAAAAAAATTGTTAAAAGAGGGAACTGAAGAAAGGAAAGGGAAGAAGGAGAAAGAGAGAAGGAAAGAAGAAGGAGAAGGACAGAGGAAAAGGGAGAGAAAAAAGAATAAAGAGAGAGAGAGAGGAGGAGGAGGAGAGGGAAAGGAGGGAAAAGAAGACAGGTAGAAACAGAAGCAGGGAGGGAAACGGGAGACGTCACTGTTGGGTATAGTGAGTGGTTGAAATTTAGATAATTGCCCATGCTGCTATCTATCTGTCTGTGAGATAAATTTTACAATTTTCCTGTACAAGTTACCAGTAACACCATCCAAACTGACAGGGAATGTAAGAGAATGCCCAATAGCAAACATCTGACATCAGGTTCAAGTTATTGCATCAGAAAGGAAATTTTCTCTAAATTGTATTAACTAAGACCACTAGCTTGATATGTAATATAGCTTATATTCTTTTTCTCAGAAGGGTTCTAGAATAGACTATAGAATATTGATCCTAAACAACTTCTAGAATGCAACTAATATTATGATCAAAATATCTGGTACAAAAGTATGAAACTTCAAAAACAAAAAATATCTAAAATGTATTTTATGTTTTGTTCAGAAAAATAAGATTAAGAACAAAAACTACAAAATGGTAAAAGTCCAAAGACTATATTCACTTCCTTTTGTTGTTTGTCAGGAATAATTTAAATGTGTGACAATTATACAGATTTCTTAAACAAGAGAAACTAAGTTAAAGTATCAATTAAAATTTCAATTAGATTAGAATAAGCTATTGATATGGGTGTTAATCAAAGCAAAAAAAAACAAGCCTCATATCTAAAAATAATTGTTTTATTGTATTAATAAATATTCCCAAACATTTTATAATAAATTACACCATTCTCACTTTAAAATAAAGACTTTTTAAGGAAAAAAATCAAATTCTTATTTACAAAAAATGTTAAATTGGAAAGTGCTACAACAAGCTAGCAGAAACCTTTAAACTATCCCAAACACCATCAGGGCTGATGCAACAATTCAAAGTCAATTTAAATGTCAATTTCTACCTTAGAGTCTAGATAATTGTTTTTCTAGTCATGCATGTTCATAAAACTTTTATTATTTGCATCTGACAGACCTTTTATTATTGGATGTATAAAATGAAACATTAGTCATCTGTTAAAATCATCTTTCCACCTTTCCATACAATATTTTATTAGCTGGTAGAATTTCTCCATTTCACAGGAATAAAGGACATGAGAAACTCCCATTGTTCAAGCGGACTGGGCTGTCAGCTAGAAACCTCATCAGTCACACAATTGCCCTTGAGCGGCACAGTTTTATGATATTTCTAAAGTCTGTTTGCACCTGAAAATGTCCTTCCATTTAAGAAGTGCACTCCAGAAGTAGACACATTTTCTGTCTCTTCTATTCGCAGGGAAAAAAAAGAAATTTTTCTTTCTTCTTTACTGCCTTTCTTTGTTTTCCACAAGCACATTCAATAAACTGTTCTGTCAGAGTCAGAGCTAAGGGCTCCACTCAATAAAAAATTGCAGTGATTACGCTATGCAATTGTGTGCTCTTGCTACTTCATCACAATTTGCCATTCAAGTGGACACTGCTGTGCTTCCAGCCCACTCCACTGCTACAAGGTCATTGTCTCTCAGAGATACCAGTCCTATATGAGATCATGTCTCGTGTCAGATCACCAGCAGTCTTTGTATCATAAACCAAACACAAATAACCAGCATGGATCATTAGGAAATAATGTTCATTTAGTGAATCTCAGGATCAGAAATTACCCTTACTTGTTGCATAAGATGATACAGGTCTTTCG
>PVHP010017583.1:0-33513 GCA_004024765.1 Zapus hudsonius | reverse complement strand
ATCTATCTATCTATCTATCTATCTATCTATCTATCTATCTATCTATCTATCTATCTAATCATTTATTTATCATTTATCTATATCCTCATACATACATACTCTTTGGCATCTTTTTGATGTTTCCAAATCAGCTGAGAAATTTAAAATACCCAGTTTTTGAAGAAAGTTTGAAATAAATTCAGCACACTTGTCTTCCAAAGTCAGATTAAGCATTCTTACTCATTCAGAATATTGCTGAACCTTTTATCACTCTATTTTCATTACCCATTAACCTTGCATTTTGGCGGACTTGTGTTTCTACTTCCTCCTCAGTCATTTTCAGAGAACTGCTTTCTTTCCTTATCATGACAATGGATTGTTGGAATCATTTGAATACTGTTTGGATACCTATGTACAAGTCTTCATTTTTCACTCGCCCTCTCCTCCTTCCTTTCCCCTTCCCTTCATCCCTCCCTTCTTTCCTTCATCTTTCCCCCTTCTTTTGTTCCTTTTTCACTTTCTTTCCTTTTTGGGTTTTAAGGTAAGGTTTAATTTGTGGCCCACAGTGACCTTGAACTCAAAATCTTTCTGCTTTGGTTTCTTGAGTGCTGGAATTACAGGCATGTCCAGCTTTAATTCTTTTCATTTGGAATGCTAAGATTGTCACATTATTTGTTCAGGAAGAAATTCTAAGAAGGTGATGAGAGATAGCCATCATGTTTTTATCCCTCTCCTTCCCCAGCTACTTCTCAATGAGTCAAGTAAGTGGTGGAGCATCACAGCTGGAATGATGTGACTCAGGGGAGGAAGTGGGACTGTATTTTGTGAGCTGCTGTAGACCACAGTAGGGAATGGATACTAGCATTCTGTAACCCAGCAGTAAGGAGTAAACTAGGTTCCTCAAGATAGTTCAGGGTATAATGACATGTGGGAAGGAGAGTAATGGAACAATCTGGAGAGCCAGTGTAAAACAGACACTCAGGAACTCTTGCTCAAAAATTAAAATTTTAGATGATGACACAGGAGATGTCGATAATAAGGGTTTTATGACTTCAAATACTGCACATCCATCAAGTTGATCCTGGGAAGAAGTAAATGTCTTAAAGAAACATATATGCATCGATCTTGTATGATTGTGTCAGATTCCTATTCCCAACAAATAAAGTTGCTTAACTTGAACTGAGTTCTCCTATTCATGAGGCTCAAGAAACATGAGGAGGCTAGGATAAGAGAAGGTACCTTCTAAGATCTTCTAGGATCTTGGCATCTTGTCTAGTGCAAGCACATAGAACATGGTTTCTTTGTCTTACTTGACATTAATTTAGACAGCAAATGTTGTTGAGTACCTAAAGACAATTTCATAAAGAGTAAAGAGGAAAATCTATGTTAACTTGAAAAAAAAATAAATGGAACTGGGAGTTGCAGGTCTGATGAGTTTTTAATGGGGTTAGGCTTCGGTTCCTTCCCACATTAAGCTATTGATCAAACAGACCCATGAGGTCTCCAAAACAAGACAGGCTTCTGTCAAACCTTTTGAATATCCATCCCAGGCCAAAGGTAAGATCCTGTTGATGAAGAAACCACAGAAAGTCATAGCACAACACCAAGAAACCCTGCTAGATCCAAAATTGCAACCAGTTCCCAGATGGTACCATATGCAGTGCTAGGTACTACATGAGCTGCCAGGGGAAATTGGTCAATGATATTTGGAGAAAGCAGGTAGCATTGATACAAAATTCAGACTGTCATGAGAATGCTGAACACACTGCTTTATGGGAGAGATCAACCAGTCAAGAAGTGATCATTTGTGTAGTAGTGGCACCAAAACCTCGGGGGGTAATCATTGGCTTTTGAATTGGCCAAGAAATCCACTCAGTGACAATGAACCCTTAACTGGAATTGGGATACAGGGCAAAATCCTATGGCGACCAAAAACTTGGGCTCCAATGAGAAATTCCCATTACCAGGGAACTACAGAGAGGCTAATCTCAATAGAATCTTGCCAAATTAGCAGTATGTGTAATATTTAACTAACCTCTTCTGATCTCACTCTCTGATGGAGATACTGTTTGTATTTTCCAGAAGTTAGTGAGAAAGCGGTGGTCAATCCAACTCCACCAACACACCACAGGATGATGGCTAACATGTATGTAACTCTAGCACTTTGGAAGTAAATGTATCTGGATTAGAAATTTAAGGTCATCCTTGTCTGTATATAGCTGGTTCAAGACCAGGATGGATGACATGACACTCTGTCATAGAACACCCCCCAAAAATAAACAAATAAACATAAAATTTTAAAAATAGTAAGAAGATACCAAAAGGCTTTGTAAGCATTCTATTTGCAGTTAATGACTTGCACTCAAAAGCTATAAAATAAAATATAACCGAGTCTGTAAAATTTAGAAGTCTTCATTATAACAATGATCCCATAAACAAAGTGAATGACAGTACATTTGGGGAAAAAAAAAGCAGGAGAAAAATTAGACTATCACCTATACTATATAAAAACTTAAAAATACTAAACATAAATAATAAAGTATACCAACAAATATATTTACGTCAGTGAAAATCTATGTGTTCAGAAATAATGACAAGCTGCGTGTACACATTATGAGATAAGAAATGCATTAAGGCCACAGATTTCACTTTTCACCTTATAGATTGGCTAATATTGAAAAGAACATGAAATCTATTGCTGCCTGGAAGTCATAAAAATAGCATGTTCATAAAATTCTAAAAGACATGTGAGGCCAATCTTTCAACATCTATCAAAATTGCATATGCCCTTATAACACAGTAATCTCTTTTCGGATAATTGATTCTACCTAAAGAAAAGTTTGACTATGCGAGAGTTGTCTACAATGTTCTTTTGATTTGTTCATAGTGGGGGGAACATTTAAATAAAATAATAAACTTTAATACTTCTAAACTACTAAAAACAATGGATGACAACTGTATCTTTAATTTTAATATCATCCCATGAGATTACAAATTGTCATGTTTTAACATTTTCCAAAAGCATGTGTCTGCAGTATTATATACTTATATATGTATATCTGGAAAGCATAGAGAAAAATATGAAAGCATGCATTTTATTTTTCACATTAAATTTTTTTACAGAGAGAGAGAGAGAGAGAGAGAGAGAGAGAGAGAGAGAGAGAGAGAGAGAGAGAGAACACATCAGGGTGTCTTGCTGCTGCAAATCAACTCCCGAAGCAGGAACTACTTTGAAAACACACATTTTTAGATGGTTAATGTGGGTTGCCTAGTGGTGAGCAGCCAGGAAGGAATTTATATGAATAGAATGGAGAATAACAAGAGGTTCAATAATACAAAGTACAATTTAACAATGAATTAATAGGAATGTGTGGCATAATTATACTTAGTTATACATGTAAACTTAGAAGTATGAATGTGCAACCCAAGTTTTTAAACAAGGTTTGAGTGAAACCATTGGCTGGTATTAAATGAATGGACTACATCCAGGCACTAATAATGTACTTTCCAATTTTTTTTAGGATCAAGACACTTATTTGTTGGATACTCTTACAGTGAAGATTGAAACAATCTCTGGAGAATTTATGGTTTTGGGTACATTTGGGTTTTGCTAAAAGTCATGGTTGCATCTTGAGAAATGCACAGAACAAGTGTTCATAAACAGGGCTTAGGCAAGGATGGATGAGCCAGGAACAGTCACAGAAACCCACAGGAGCTCGAATGAGAGAACACAACTTCTCTTGGAACACCCTGCACTTGAGAGCTTGGGTTCAGCACTGAGAAAGTGCAATACAGAGGAGATGGATGGCCTGAGAAACATAGACCATATAGCTAAAGATTGAAGTTTGAATGCAGTGTAAAGGCCATATGCTGAAAGCTTCATGGCCATCCCAGCTTGGCTGTAGCCCTTGGTGTCATTGAGAGGTGGTGGATAATTTGGGAGGCAAGGCCATGTTGAAGGAAGTGAGGTCATTGGGGACATACCCTTGGTATTGTAACCTCGGTCCCTCTTCCCTCTATTTTGCTTCCTGGCTACCAAGAGATGAAGAGCTTAGCTTCACCAGATGCTCCCTGCCGAACATGCTGCCTTATCACTGATGCCAAGGTCATGGTCATGAGCAGCCATGGCCTTGAATCTCAGATATTGTACACCCAAATCAACATTTCCTCTTTTTATAAAAAAATTATTTACTTGTTTGTAAGGAGAGAGAGAGAGAGAGAGAGAGAGAGAGAGAGAGAGAGAGAGAGAGAGAGAGAGAGGGAGGGAGAGAGAGAGAGAATAGACCCACTAAGGCCTCCAGCCACTGCAAAGGAACTCCAGATGCTTGTACCACTTTGTGCACCTGACTTTAAGTGGGTACTGGGGAATTGAACCCAAGGCCATTAGGCTTTGCAGAAAAGTGCCTGAACCATTGAGCCATTTCTGCAGCCCAATATTTCCTCAATTTAGCATGACTTTTCTCAGGTATTTTTCCAAAGCACATATCTGGGGATGTAAAAAGAGGCTTGGGATGAGGGATGCTGGTGCAGTCCCTGAGAGGATTTTGAGGCTTCATAACCACAGAGAAGGAAGAGAAAGCGCGGATGGAAAGCCTGACAAAGGTCAGTGGAAAATAGAACAAAGGGAAGAAACACACCACGGAAAGTGAGAAGTTCTCATCTCCAAAGAGTATGTCTACGTAGCACCTGTGCATCAGAAGAAAGAATATTCCAGACAATGACTTCTGGGTTTTCAATTCAGAGTTGGCATCATTCACCTTGAGTGGTTCCAATGGTACCCAGTGAGCATCAAACACAGGGCAGAGAGGGGCTGAGATTAGCCCTGTGCAGGTTCATTTTCTTTCAAAGAACAGCAGAAGTTCAAGATAAAGTGAGACTTGGGGAAGGACAAAAACCTGGGTCCAATATAACCAATGCATGGGAATCCTTTAAAATAGCATTCCCACTAGTCAGAAGAGGACACTGGTAGTGTTGTTCTAAAGGCCAACAAAAATGCTAGTTAAACAACTTCTCCGAATTCACATGAAATGGTCTGAAGAGAAAATAGCTACACCATCAGGCTCTTTTAAGCACCATTCAGATCCTGTGTGGTGGACATCCTTATTCCTTCATTCCCACCACTGTGGCAATGACCTGTTTCCAAAGAAGATTCACAGGGCTTCAGGCAGGAGCAGCCTGACAGTCAGCCTCCTAGGGCTGACCATGCATGCCTCTAGCTGCCAGGCTTCTTGCATTGTCTCATTGAAAGGCACTCACTTGTGGAAACCAGAAGCAAGTGTGTGTGTGTGTGTGTGTGTGTGTGTGTGTGTGTGTGTGTGTGTGTGTCTGAGAGCTGGAGCCATGGTTCTTTAATTAAAGAATATAAGCAATGGATAAAGATCTCTTCTTCCTTCGAGGCAGACACATACCCTGAGATAAAAGGCAAATGACTTTTCCACATCAGGAGAGCCAACCCCACCACACTTTGCTGCATTCCTCTTCTGTTTGTTTCCATGTCTCTCCTTCCTGACACTGCGGTAAGTTTCTCCACTGAATCATTGCACTGAAGCCTTTGTCTCTGGTTCTGCTTCCTGGGGAAGCTGAGCTAGACAGCGGCTGTGTACAGAAAACAACTCAAATAGGTGAACTCTTAGATTCAATAAAAGGGTAGGGAATCAGAGAAGCCTCTGCTTTGTTTGCGTTTGGTTTTATTTATTTTGTTTCTTTGCTTTATAGTAGCCAACTATACCTCTGAATCCCGTTAGTTCCTTATTTTCTTTCACCCTCAATGAGCTTAGGTCTCCAATTATGTTCCAAATGTCTTCTATGCATGAAATCCTCACATAGGCAAAAGTAGAACCATGTGTTCAGTAATGGAACTTCAATTAGCTACAGAATATACAATGGAGTGTGAAAAAAAATCAGCTACTTTTCAATAAAATGCTTTTATAATTAAAAAATCTGTTAGGAAGAACTGTCCTAATTTTCCTTTATATTCCTTGAATATTTGCCAAGAATTTAAATGTCTTCCATCATTTCACAAGGCTTTTGGACTTTAACAGTCCCTAAGCTCTTCAGTTAATTTTTATGTCCTAAACCAAAATTACCTCTTCAGGCTTTCTTTTCTTCTTTCTTTAAATGTCCTAATTTAGTAAGATTTTATAACATTGTTATTGTGATTATGCCTGTGTTATTTAATTGTGTGATCAATTGAAGTCGTTTTGCTGTTTTGAAAGCAGCTATTGAAGACCACTCTTTGACACAGATCTGGGGGCTCTTCAGTTTTATGGTCTCCTCTTCAGATCTCAAGGTTATTCAAAGAATTGTGTAGTGTTAATTGACAGGAGAAGCAAGAACAGGATTTGAGCTTTTTCTCTCTATTGCATTCAATTAAGAGAGCTCACCCTGTTGCTGACTACATTTGCTTAGAGGTTATCAACTAGCAATAACAATTTCTCCAAGAGCCGCATCCTAAGCTTTTTAGTTTCTTTATATTTCTGGCATTTCATTCAAGGCTAAATGTATTTGAACTTTCTTGACAAAGAGGAAGAACCTCTTTAAGGACAATCACACATTCTCATAGGAGTAAAATTTCAATGTTAAACTCTTCTTGCAATTGATTAAGGCTCTCGTTTCTGTGTGTGAGACTGCAGAGAAACACGGAGGCTCGAATTGTATCACTGGAGATGAAGTCTTGGTTGCTCACTCTGGATACAGTTAACATGCAGAGGATTAAGTTCTATGCCAAAATATGCAAATTGTGGATGTTGATGTCAGTTCAAGACCAAATCCTGACTTTGTTTTCTGAGGCAGAGGTAGGTTCATTTCTCTGGACCTGTGTTTTCTCCACTGCACACAGGTAATAACTGCAACCATCACTTCAGATTTCTGGACCCTAGAAAGCTCTTCACCATCACTATCCACCATGATTCATTGTTATCACTAAAATAAACTACAGCCCACTGCAATAAATGCCTACAATGTCTGTGGGTTCTTTCTGATAAACCAAGAAGGAAGTAACCAAAAGAAACCCAGGATTGAATTAAAGAAAATTAATGCCTGTAGGAGAAACAACTCTCTATTTCTTAAGATAATGATTTCCTGAGCCTTAAAAGCCTGGGTTCAAATCCCAGCTCTGTCACTTATTAGCAAGTATTAGCACTTAAATGAGATACTTAACCTTTCTTTGCCTGCTTCTTCATTGTGAAATGGGAGATAATTATAGTATTGAACTCCTAAACTTGTTATTAAAGTTTAATTATTTTTTTTCTTAAGGCAGTGTCTACCAGGACTGGCTCCATTGTCATATGACCTATATGATCCCGCAAGATGCTATGCTCAAAAACCATTCCATGATCAGGGTAACATTCAGCTGTGCTATCTTAAATTTTTAATAATTTCTTATTATTCTCAATTACTTTAAACTTGCACATGAACAGAGGAGACCAGCTTGCTATGGATACACACACTCGGCTTCTGGTTGCTACATACACCTAGAACATTCATGATTCTCTTCCAGCAAAGCTCCAGTGGGTCCTGTGTGTTAGAATCTAGTTTGACTAGAAAAATAGAAATGAAATGTGTTTTATCTATGACTGTGTAATAGCCTTGTGAGCCCCAAGACACAGGGTTCTGCTAAGCCCAGATCTTTCTTCAAAGGCAAAAAGGAAGCAATGCTATTCCAACAAACAAAAATAATCCCAAAACCCAATTGAATGCTTCCTTACTCATTGTACCCCCTTTGTTATCCAGTCTCTTCTACTGAAAATGATGACATGAAAGAGAAGGGAATGATCTCATAGTTATTTCTCCTTTCTTGCTTATCAGTTAGCTGCAGATAGTTTTGTATAATCACAGCGTGAAACAAGGAGAGCCAAGCTGTTTCGTGCCAACTTCTTTGTTCTGTCAAGAAACACATATGTATACACAACTGGGGAAGGAAGAATTTTGTGATTCCATGTATAATGCCTTAGAAAAACGCTCTTATATGCTCCTTTAAAACTAGTATTGCACGATGTAAATTTTGACAATTGAAATTCAGGCTAAAATGCTTTGAAAATAACTGTCTTTAGGACTGGGATATTGCTTAGTGGCAGGGCTGGCTTAGCATGCAAAGACCTGGGTTTGATCAGTTACACCACACACACAGAAATTATTCTTTACTATGATGTTATTAAATGGTAAATAATAAAGACCAACTCAATTCAAAGACATGTTTGAAAGATTATATTAAAATATGCAGGCTTTAAAATATTCAACATTTTAAATTCTCTAAAGAATTTTACAATCTTGTAAATGCTTTCAAATATATTATTACCTATAAACTGCACACAATCCTTTTGAAGTAGGTTGTAGAGACACTAAAAGATGATATGAGTGGCTGGCTAGTAGCCAGCTTCCCGTGATGAGCACTGCCTGCTGAGTTCATCTCAACCCAAGATCTGACCCTTAAGCCTCGCAGATTCACAACACAGGCAGTGCTAGCTTTTCTGAGCTGTAGCTGACTTACACATGCTGCTTCACACCAACTAAGACCACTGGAGGATAAAGTATGGAATTCAGAATGCCGATACTCTAATTTATCAAGAGACATATAAATTCATAGCACACCAGAACACTCGCTCCTTGCTGAAACATTTGGGGAAGCTAGATTATCAGAATGTAGGTTGTGAGCATGGAGCCAGCGCAGGGAGCCAGACTGGAAAACCATGTTTAACAGTCAGGTGCTGATGGTCTGATGCACCTGCACTGACAGTAAGCAGAATCAGCCCACCATGTGTTCCTATCATTTTATCTTTCTAGGACTCTTCGTTCCCCAGCCAGTGGTGGAGACATATGGTTAAGTTCTGCCTTCCTTTTCTTCTTCTACCTGAATGATTTTTATCAATAAAATAACAGCCAGAGTATTTTCCTCCCTGATTCTACTATAGGGAATATTTTCCCTCTAACAACTCCTGTGCAAGAGATTTCAATCAATGTGTGCCAGCTTTTAGGCTTACTTCAGCTTTTGGACTGCATGGTTCTCACCCCTGCCTTCTGACAATGCTGTTTCCATTTTATAAGCCAGAAAACAGCTCCTGGGAATGTTAATAACTTGGTTTGAAGAAAGAACTCTCATGTTTATCTGCTATCTGGGCTTTTTGTTTGTTTTCTGTGTTGCAATATAATATTGTTTCTACTATGGTGACTATTGCTGTATACTAAAACCTGTCTTTTGTTTTTGTTTTAGGGCAGCAATATCTTAATTTCTTCTCCAACTTCTTGTCTTGACCTACAAAATGCAGTCCGCCTCTCAGCTATTTTACTTCACTTTTGTTCTTCTTAAAATGCTCTTTCCCAAAGATGTGTTCTTTGTCACCTGTCAGAACTGCCCTCAAATTCAACTCCCATGTGAGCTTACATTGCTGCATCTTTCTACCCCACTATGCACGCTCCTTTCTTTATAGCACTACCACTGTTACGATATTATACAATACTTAAATTTCACATACTGTATTAATTTCTGTTTTCTGGCCCTTTTTTCTTGGGGATAAGCTTCAAACAACTTCCTTACTCTTTTATAGAATCTTGGAGTTTACTAGAGTTTTTTGTTTTTTGTTATGGATTTTTTCAATGAATGTTGGGGCAGTTAATTAAGCCTGGTATTTCCTTAGCAGGTAGTAGGTGGGTTATTGTTCTACATCTATGTACTATTGGTTCATTCATATAATTCAGAGTCTTATGTTTTTACTAAAGGGAATCTTCCCATTGGAATATCTCATAGGGTTATATTCTTATACAATAGGCAATTAAATGTCTTAAAGAGTCTGTAATGATAGGGACATCTCAATATTTAAATTTTTACTTTTCTATTTAAGAAGACTTATAGAAGTTATTCCCTTCAGAACTATAGAGATATAGGTCACATTTTTATGCATTACCTAATTGCTTTATCTCTATTCCTGATTTTGCCTCATTCTTTGGGTTGATTATTTCTTCCAAAATGTCGCATACGATCATCAATATCTTTTTGATACAGTCTCATGTAGCCCGAGATAACCCACAGCTTGCTATGTAACTAAGGTTCACTTTGAACTTCTAGTTCCCCATCTACTTCCAAGTACTGGGATTACGAATGTACCCTGCCACACCCAGTTTATGTGTGCCTGGGGATTGAACTCAGGGTTTCATGTATGCTAAGCAAACACACGTACCAAATGAACTACATCCCCAGCCAAAGAGGATCAAAATTAACTCCAACGAAGTTATCACAACCTCCAGTGGTAGCAATGCAGTTGGTGATTATAGCCTACACTTCAGAGCTTGAATTATGTCTGCAGTTCCTTCTATGTTAGAGCCCAAGGGAAAACTAGCTTCTTCTGCATGTTTAAAATAGATTAGAATAGTGTCTACTTGTTACTAACTGCATGCTTGTGTGCTCCCACATTCAGGTGGTAAAATCTAATCCCCAGTGTGGTGGTAGTTGGGAGATAGTTTGGTTATGGATGAAGAGTCCTTCTAATGAGATTAAGGCCCTTGTAAGAAGAGTTATGGCAGAGCTTGCTTTTTTCCTTTTTTTTTTCTCCAGTGTTAGGCCTTATTAAAGAATGCAGGGACCAAATGAGTTGACACCTTGATGTTGGAGTCCACAGTCTTTGAAACTGTGAGAAACACATATATGTCATTTAAGTCATTCAATCTGTGACTGCCCAAGCTGAACAAGACACTATCATACTGGATTATAAAATGAAATGACCATAAATGAAAGTTATCAAACATAGATGCTATCCTTACTATGTGGGTAGCAAATGCTAGTTGTGAACCTAAAATTCATTAGTGTATTAATTAAACATGCTATTTTTTAGTAACTCCACTGAGTTTGGCTGAGGATGCAAGATAAATAAGACATACATATCTTCCTAACAAAACTTGCATTTTAATGAGTGAAATACACAAGAAACAAACACATGTTAACACTCCTGGGTTTTAATAAATGCAGTGAGAAAAATCAAATTACAAATAGAAAATTACTAAAGTTTACTGATAAGGGATAGCCTCTTTCTTATATACACATATGTATATACTATATATATATATATTATAATGAGTCATTATTTTTTGATGGTAGACTCAAACAACATGGGAGAATTCAGTCATTATAATGGTGAAGTCATTATAATGTGAAGAACAACCATTCTAGGCAGAAAGGGACAGCAAAGAGAATAACACAAGGCCAGAGAGGTGGTCAGTGTGGTTCCAGTAGAACGAGACAATTAGAAGGGAGTGCTAGATGGAAGGTTGAATCTGCCGAACTATTTAGACCAGAGCAAGCCTTCTGACTGTGATGAGTAGACCTCGAGGAATAGGAAGCAAGAAATCAATTTTATCTGGTCTACAGCCTTCAACGTACAAAGAGCACTACAAGGAAACAAGGTGCTTGCACAGTGAGGCAGAGGGTGAGTGCATGAGCCCAAGTAAGTCTTGACAAATGTGGTGATACTCACTATGCTCAATGGTCAAATATTACATTTTATTATAAAAAAACAAGATGAATCATACAATTGAATGTGGACTGGAAGGAGAGGCTCAAGGATGACTCAGGATTTAGCGTGGAGAAATTTGGTGACTAGTTTTGCTATTTACTAGGACATTAGAGATTGAGAATGCATCATTCTATGACCAAATTTGGAGAGTCTGGGTATGTTGAGTATTTCAGAAATCCAACAGGTGTATTAGGTGGTTTAATGAATTTAGAGATCTTGAACTAAGGAAAGGGAACAAAGTTATAGTTTAGAATAGACATTTTGAAACTGGGGGGAATTCTAACTGCCAGGGGCTGTAGCTATTTATTATGTAGTGCCAGGAGACTACTTCACAAGTGATGAATGGCTGAAATTTTGGTTAAAACAGCATGTAATTGGAGGCACACTTTTGATATTGGTAACTAGGATATAAATGTTAAGGAGTCTGCTAAATATCACCAATACACAGGGCAGCACCATTTGACAGAGTCATTATGCCCAAAATATCATGCCCAAAAAAGATTATGCACCGCAGCAACTATAACGAGAAGAGATATCTAGTTTCCCTGGGAGATCTTCCTTTCTCTTCAATAGGTGTTAAAGGCCAAGTTCACGACTGTAGCCTTTAATAGGATCAAGTCCAATGATTATTTTATTATAACTTACCTACAGAGATAGATTTGGCAGTTATAACACTTTGTTTATTGATTTACCCAGCAGTGTGTGAAGTACAGTGAATGTCTATTTTTAAGTAATTCATTTTTTAAAAAATTCTTCACCTCACAAACTATGTGTGGAGCTGTTTATTTTTACAACCTGACAAGTTGGCATGAAATATCCATTAATCAGGCCTGATAAGTTACAGTTTTGCAAACATGGTTGAGTCAAAGATATGATTAGGTCAATTATTTACACAGCTTAGCCAATGGTACTGTAGAGGAACTATATATCAAGATCCTCTCTTAGTCTGCTATCTAGGAGGAAGGTTCTATGATACCATTTCATTTTGGATTTGGTTTTGTGTATATCTCCATTTTTTTTCTCCCATTTCCCTCCCCCAACACTTTCATCTCCCATATCTGTCCCTCAAGTTGCTTGTCAGGTATGCCTACTCAGGCTATTCCAGTTAAGGAACCACAGATGAGGGAGAACATTCAGCATTTGTCTTTCTGTGTTTGTGTGAGTTCACTTAGTATGATGTGCTCCAAGTTTGTTTTCCTAGAAAGTTCATTAGATCATTTTTCCTTTCTGCTGAATAGAATTTCATTGGACATATATAACACATCTTTATCCATTCTTCAAGTGAGCATCTGGGTTGATTCCAATTCTTAGCTATTGTGAATTGAGCAGATATCAACATGGTTGAGCAAACGCCTCAGCAGAGAAGAGTGGACCTTTAGGGTAGATACCCAATAGAGGAATAGCTGGGTCAGTTGGTAGCTCTATTTTCATCTTTTTCAGGAGTCTCCATATTGATTTCCATACTGGTTGTATAAGTTTGCACTCACACCAGTAGTGAATGAAAGTTTCTTTTCCCCCTGAATCCTTGCCAACATTTATTGTGGTTTGATTTTTTTAATGATTGCCATCCTTTCTGGGGTAAGATGGAATCTCATAGTTATTTTAATTTGCATTTCCCTGATGATTGAGGGCTTTAATTTGCATTTCCCTGACTGTTAAAAATGTTGATCATTTTCTTAGATATTAGCCATTTGTATTTCTTCCTTTGAGAATTCCCTATTCAGTTCTCTGCCACATTTAGAAAAAAAAATTTATTGCTTAGTTTTTTGAGTTCTTTGTAAATTCTAGACATTAGGCTTCTGTCAGTGATATAGATGGTGAAGATTTTCTTTCATTTCTGTGGGCAGTTTGTTGGCTCTATTTATAGTATGTTTGTCTGTACAAAAACTTCAACTTCATGAGATCCCATTGGTTGAGTGATTGTTTAATTTTTTTGGCTACTGGGGTATTGTCCAGGCAGTCTTTCCCCACTCCTATATCATGGTGAGTTCCCCTAGTTTTTCATCCAGTAGTTTGAGAGATTCAGGTTTTATATAAGGTCTTTAATCCATTTGGAGTTGATTTTTGTGCATGGTGAGAGAAGTTGGTCTAGTTTCCTTTTTATGCATGTGGTTATCCCATCCCATTGGCCCAGCACCATGAGATCACCTGGCAAGAAGAGCCCTGGAGAGGATGGGATGAAGCATAATATTAAAACATTTGGCTCTGGCTTGTAATTCCCAGTACCAGACATTGCTTAAAACCCACATTGAGCTATTTATCAGGCAGACCCAGGAGATCCCCCAAACAAGACAGACTTCTGTCAAATCACTTGATTAGCTGCCTGAGGTAAAAAGCAAGACTGTATTGCTGAAGACACCACAGGCTGCTGACACAGAACATGGAGAGATCCAGCTGAAGCTGAAAGGAAGTCAGTTCCCAGATGGGAAGAAAATGGCCAACAATGTTGGGATCAAGCAGGGGACACTGCTGTAGAAAAGCAACCAGTCTGACAAGTTGTGCACACCTATGCAATAGTGGCACACAGCCTAGGAGGGTAACAATGGCTCTCTTATTGGCTAAGATAGAAGCTCAGTGGAAAGGAACCCATAGCTGGAACTGAGAACCATTCCAGAATCCTAGGGACACCAAGATTATGGACTCCAGCCAGAAGCTCCTTCTAGCCTTAGGACAAAAGTGAGGCTGCATCCATCAAAATCCCTCTCAATTAACAATGCTTCTCCCCTGTGACCTATGTCCCTCTGTCGCAGAATCTTTTTTGCTTTTTCAGAATGAAGAGAGAACCAAGGATAACCAAAATCTATCAACAAGACCAGAAATGATAGCTGACTTCCTGGCAGGAGATAAACCACCCCTCACACATCAGCTAGGGCCCAGGTGAAACCACAGAGGAATTGGTGAGAAGAGAAAGAGTTCTGCTTCCACTGTGAGCCTGACAACCTGAGCCAGGGTGATGGAGACAGACACTGAGGACACTCAAAACACAGCAAAGCAAAAATCTAGAAGTTTCTAAAAGCTCAATCCTATAGTAGACTTAAAGCATACCCCTCAAGGTTCATGAAATTTTGCTGCATCAAGGGGTTGGAAATATTGTAAGAGCCACAGGGTGGGAGTGAATATCCAGAGGCATTGCCTACCCCCAATGATTGACTGCTGCTCTCAAAACTCACAACCCACAATTCCATTATGAATACCAGCAAAGCCAGTAAGGAGGGCACTCAGTGGAGTGGAGGCAGGGAGGAGGGAAATGATGGTGCCAACACATGATGTATCCATACATTGTTTCTACTTAATAACAATAATAAAAAAAGGTTTTCTCTTTACCTATTATTCAAGCCAGTGTTTTTTTAAAAATATTTTTATTTATTTATTTGCAAGCAAGGAGAGATAGAGAGAAAAGAGACAGAGAATGGGTGTGACAGGGCTTCCAGCCACTACAAATGAATTATAGAAGCATGTACCACTTTGTGCATTTGGCTTTATGTGGGTACTGGGGAATCAAATCCAGGCCAGCAGGCTTTATAGGTGAGCACTTTTACTTCTGAGCCATCTCTCCAGCCTCAAAACAGTGGTTTGTAGAAAAACATTTTAAAAATCATATGGTACTATATTTATCCTTTTAAAGATTGTGTTTTTGGGGCTTGTGTCCTGCAGGGTGATGGTGCATGGTATATTTGAGTTGTGAAAGTCAAAGAGGAACACCAGAAAAGGCCAGCAGATTTTTTGGTGGTGACATAAGAGTCCAAAAAAGACAAAGCTGTGAGGTGTTCATGGTCTCTCCTGGCTCATTTGGCGGATATGTCTTTGAAGTATCTATTTTTTGCCTTTTGAAATTGCCTTTCTAATTTTGATATTTATAACATGAATTCAGGGAAGGAAAAGATATCTTTAAACACATTTGTCTAGAGCCACTTATAGTTGATACACATTCAGTCAACAACTTGTTTTATGTTATCATTTTATTATAATCTTAATGTTTATTTTAGATAACAGCATTTAGAAATTTATTGTGATTTCCATACTTTAATGAGGTTGCATATAATGCTTCCCATTTGTGATTTATATACCTTTTGGCAAAAAAAAAAGACAGTGCAATTAATACTATCTTATACATTTGAAAAGTACTGTCCAGAGAATTCTTTTTTTTTCTCAAAATCAGTTGAAAATTGATGGCATTGGTATTAGTACTCAGATCTCACACTTTATAGTGTAGCTATATTTGTGACATGCTGTTTTTTGAGGTGTATGAGAATGCGAAATCACAGCAGAGATATCCATAGCGTGTAGCATTGTATTTATGCATTAGGAGAAGGACTCCATGGGCATTGCTCTACTGACAGACACAAAACAGCAAGCAAAAAAACCCTACTAGTTAGTTCCATAAGGGGCATTCGGTTCAAGTCAGAGAGAGGGCTAATTCCAGTCTTCCCTGGGTGAGCCCTGGGCATTTCTTATGCTGGTTTAAGCAAGAAGTGTGTGTGTGGGGGGGCTGGGAGTTCCAGTGTTTTGCTTTATTTCCTGCACCTGACCCTCCTACCATCTGTTTGTTGGACACACAGGGAAACAAACTATGAGGTCTTGGACAACAGGAATCTAATCGGCTTTGACAGAAGAGTAAGATCTCTCAGTGGTTCCTATTGCTCTGCCATTTGCTGCTGATTCTTCCTCTGTGTGCATATGTCTGCGTGTGTGCATGTGTGAGTATGTGCAGACATGTGTCAGATGAGGATTTCAGGCATTGCTTCTTGCCTTCTTCCCTGTTGGAGGCAAGATTTCTTCTTGTTCATGTTCACCACTGGCATCATCAAGCTAGCGGGAGATTCTTCTATCCCCCTTCTGTCTTGCCCTAGTATGCTGGGAATACTACCAATGCTAGTTATAAAGTAATAGCTTTAAGTGGGTTGTGGGTACTCATGTTTGAGTGGCAAGTACTTCATCCACTGGACCATCTCTCTAGGACAGATGGTAATTCTTAACAACGGAAATCTTAACATTAGCGGTTAGCATGCTGGAAATACGGTTTATATTTGACATGCTATTAGCAGATAGTGTGCTTGTTAAGCACTTCTGGAAGAGCTTACTGAACAAGGAATTAGACAGGGATGGGTAAAGTAACAAATGCAGGTAAAGTTTATTAGACAAAGACATACTTTCAGGGGAGCAAATGAGAGAATAGTTTAGCTGCACAAATGCCCATGCTGTTCAGAGGATGGGGCTTTGAGGTCCCATGTCTTGTGCGTCTTTGTTCACTTGTAGAGTGCAGGCTTTCTCATTCACTCTCTTATGTGTTCTATATAAAACTTCATGCCTCCCATCTCAGCACCAAAATCACCTAGGAGGTGTGTCTTAGTGTTGTAGTCTTGACATATAAGTACCATTAGACACTTTTTAAAAATACAATATATCTTTATTATCCATATTTACATACACTGAATGAGCAAATAATGTGTTGGTGTCCCCAGTTCCCTGATTTCCCTATTCCCTGTTCCCAATCAGCTGGAGTTCCTCTGCAGCAGGGGAAGAGTTGCCTCTGTAGGGCAGTAGGATAAGTGGGTGGGTATTTTCCAGTTTCCTTGCTTTCTCCTTTGGTAATTTCACAGCGGTGGTTATGTAAGGCTCTCATGTACCTCACTCACCACCCTACTTTCCAGCGTCTGTAGCTTTTGGTGAAAATTGGGATAATAAGACTTGGCAGGCACGCACCACTTAAATACCCTAACAAGAGTTAATTTCTACTAAAATATATTCCAGTGCCTATTGCCTTCTCTAATGGTACTTTTCTCTGTCTTTCACTGATAACCCTAAAGTGGACTTTAATTATAAATGGAGTCTTAATTATGAGGAGCTAAAAAGAGTCAAAGTTTAGGATGTCTTCCTTCCCTTTACTCTACAGAAGGGGTAAGTATAAAGAAGCAAAAAGGCATGTGAAATATTGGGTTCACGAATGGAATTATGCATACTCACAACTTGATTGGAGATTGAGGTATTACAATATAGGTCACATTTGCTGTTTGTCTTGGTGGAGAAATTAAGTTCATTTGCACTGTGTTTTGATCAGCAGCTTTTCCCCAATTGTGGTACAAAGAGGATGTGGGGCAGGTGCTCAGTAAGTCTGTTTTTTTTTTTTTTTTTTTTTTTTTGCATGCCTTGTTCTCTGTATGGCAGCTAATGAAATGTTCTTGGTGGGGGCACAGTCTTCTTTCCTCATCCCTGGGTAACAGAGCAGTAGGCACATAGCCCTGGTATATCTGAATGGCTCAGAAGATGTCACACATGATGTACAGGGACAGTGGGATCTCCAAGCCTTCCTTTGGGGGTGCCTTCACTGTATAACTGAATGGCTCTCCCAGATCACAGGCCATTCCAACTCCAGGCTTGCCTGTCAGCATCTGCCTACAACATCTATAAAGGATGTTTTCTAACTGTGTTAGCATAATTAGGAAGGACTCTTGTTACATCCCAGGGAAAGTGAGCCATTTTTCTCCCTTTGTGATGCTGATCAGCCTCCCTTGAGGCTGTCACAGTTTTATTGTGAATGCATCTCCACTTGGATTTGATTTGAGCACATCCTGTCATAGGCAGCTGATGCAGGGTTATTAGGTGACAAGTGTTGCTGAAAGAGGAAATTTGTCACAATGGGATGCACTCTGTATGCACAGTGTGTCAGGCAACATGGATTCTATTCTTGGCAGCTATATGGGGTTGCCTGCGAACTTTTTTTGGCTTGACCTTAATTTCCTTTTTTGCAATTGGAGATGTCTTTGCTTTCTCTTTAGAGTTACCTTTAACTGAATGGCCCCGTGGTTAGCACATTTTCCAGATGAATGTTCAGCCCTAGTATTAGGATGGGAGCTCTTAAGGTTTTGGAGCCAACCTAACCTTCACAGGCTGTGATATTTTCTACCATAGAAAATATACACTTGTGTGTAAAATTTGCAAAATAATACTTCATACAATGTTGTCATAAGGATTAAAATGATTCCTTGGAAATAGCAAAAAGCAAGACTCAGGTAACACTACATAACTTAAATACACATTTAATACATATACATATGCATATATATATATTCTTCATCATTATATTTCATAAATAAATGCCTTTATGAATAAATATGTCAGTTCCATATTTACAAGAGTTTCACGGAAAAGTAATACAAATTGGTAAATCAGTTATGTGTGTTTATGATAAACTCCTCTGCCTCTCTGGCTGTATCTCCTATGTCATGACTGATGCCTACCACCCTCTTCTCTCACATAGTGATAACTTTGTTGTACTGCCTGGAATTGGAGTAAAGATAGCTGGGCTATGGCAATTGCCATCTATTTTCTCATTGCTGAAGCAAAATATCCAACCAGAAGCAGCTTATAGAAGGAAACAGGTTACTTGGTTCATAATTTTGAAGGGAATTTTCATCATGGTGGGGATTGCATGGCAGGCCAGAGTGAGAAGGCCCAGTTGCATCTTACTAGTGTCAGGACGTACAGAATAGTAAGAAGGGGTGGGTTATGAGACCTCAAAAGATGCCTCTAGTGACCCACATCCTCCAGCAAGGCTCAACCTCCTAAAGGTTCTAAGAACCTTTGCAAAGAATACCACTTCACCGGGGACCACATATTAAAATGCATGTACCTATGGGGCACATTTTGCATTCAAACCACCATAGCAACCAATACAACAATGCTGTGTTCTACTTCTAGCCCACCACCTCCTGCTTCAGCACAGTATGGTACCAGGAACAAGACCCAGGAGGATAATGCACGCCTCAGCTGTAGTCTCATTAATTAAGAGCTAGGTCAAGGGGATCCTCACCATATTACAAGTCTGTCCAACTGAGGCCATGAATTTCCACCTGGTACTGTGTTAAGGCCTCCATCCCTCAGTACTTGGGTAGGGCTGGTGTTGGGTGCAAAGTCCAAGGCCTTCAGTTGATGTTCCTTTCCTTGGCCAAGTGGGAGGCATCTCCTTCCATGCTGCTCTTCTTAAGAGTTCCCTGATGTGTGCAACTATTTCCTGCCTTCGTCTACTTCACTTTTCTTGCTGTTATTCTTTATTATTATGTGACAACTACTAACTTGGATCTCTCCTCTTGTTTCCTTAGCTCTTTTGGAGGTAGTTTTGCATAGTGGTGTGTGTGTGTGTGTGTGTGTGTGTGTGTGTGTGTGTGTGTGTGTGTGTGTAGCTGTTTAAATTTTATTTATGGGGGTATAATTGCTCAAGGATCTTACTTTGACACCCTTTGTTGTATCCTCCTCCTTTTAATTTGTAATTGTGCCCAAAATATATCTGGTTATTTTTGTCTTCAGTAGATACATATACAACCTTAGTTGATCAGTCTTCATGTTTTTACTAATTAAAATATAATCTCTAGGGCTAGTGAGATGGCTCAGCAGTCAAGAAACATGCCCGTAAAACCTAACAACCTGGGTTTGATACCGAGTGCCCATGTAAAGCCAGATGTACAAAGTGCACATGCATCTGGAATTCGTTTACAGCAGCTGGAGGCCCTGGTGCACCAATTCTTTTCTGTCTCCCTTCTCTCTATCTTTCTCTGCTTGAAAATAAATAAATATTTTTTAAACATATTTACTCTGTAGATGGATGCGACCATGTATGACGGTAACCCCAGTCATGTGGGAAACATAGATTGGAGAATTACCAGGGCCCAAGAGAATGCAGTTCTATGTTCAGAGAGAGACTCCATCTCTTGGAAATTTATGGATGAGTAATACAGGACATTCAGCATTCCCCTCAGGCTTCCACTTGTACTTGTATGCTGCATCTGCTCAGACACATATATACAGCGCATAGACCATTCACCACTCATGTTACACACACAAATCAGTAGTTCAAGGTCACTGTCATGGTCAGCCACATGCCACTTGGATGAAGCTCCAAAACAGGCACAGTTATGGGAGGAAAATATCTATTGATACAGATAAGCTACAGATCCAGGGGAAGTTCCATAACAGTGAAAAAGGCTGGCCCCCTTTCACAGGTCCAAGCAGAGTGAGAAACCCATCACCAGCACCACACATACAATAGCAAACAGGCAGGAGGGCCAAGGAGAGAATTTCTTCATATTAGGGTGAGGTATTGCAATCCTTTTCCAGACTTTAATAGCTTCCTGAGTCTCTGAAATTTCCTTTCTGCACTGCCTACACAGGAAGCCATGTTAATTTCCAATGTCCCTAAACTTCCTTACCTCATGCCCCCAACTAAGAGGGCTGCCTTGCTGTGAACAACATCAGAGACCCACCCAAGATAATTAAAAACATCAAGTTGACAACAAAACCTAGCCATCATAGTCACCCTTTGTTAAATTTAGAATTTCAGGCCATCCTAGACTGCATGAGATGCTCTTCAATAAAGAAAGCAAGGAAGGCAGGACAAAATGGAAAAAGGAATGAAAAGGAATGATAGTAGGAAGGAAACATGTTGATAGGAAGATTCATTGTAACTCTCTCTCTCCAATGCCATTAGATTCCATAGGCCAAATCCCAATACATAATACAAATTTCACTTCCTTTACATTAAACCTACAGAGGAGGACAATGGGTGCATTTCAGATCTTTCAGCTGCAAGCTGTTCTACTGATTAATATACTATGTTCATACATAGCATCAAAATCCTAGACTTTTTGCTCTAGAAGCAAAATGTTAATCCTATGTGCTTAGACCTGTGACTTTAATCTTCCTTTTCTATATATTCCTTTTCTACAATAGTAGGTTGACTTGATTTCTGGAGTAGGCTATCACAGGGCAAGCTGGTACAGACCTGAACTTCCACTCTTTTTTTAAAAATATTTTTATTTATTCATTTTCAAGCATATATATATATATATATATATATATATATATATGGAGAGAGAGAGAGAGAGAGAGAGAGAGAGAGAGAGAGAGAGAGAGAGAGAGAGAGAGAGAGCGCACCAGGGCCACCACCTTGTGGGTCTGGTTTATGTGGGTACTGGGGAATTGAACATGGGGCCTTAGGCACTGGAGGCAAGTGCCTTAACCACTGTGCCATCTCTCCAGCCCCTGAACTTCCACTCTTGAAAGTTGTACAATGTCTGTGGACAGCCATTTAACCTTCTGTGACTAGTACAATATTCAGGGGGAAATGCCTGCTCCTAAATAAAAGGCCTCTCTTTCTTTAGTGTCCCCATTCTGTCTTAGTTTGTCATCATAATTTCACTCACTATTTAATGCCACTCCTGATGTAGAAAATTAAATTTTAATTAGTTTTTTTTTTTTCCTCTTGAGTCTCTGTCTACAGACTCTGGAAATCCCCCATGCTCTTGTCATTATATAATGCATTGACTGGAACTCACAAACTTGATTAGAAAAATTAAATTTTAAGTAATTAGTATGAATTTTATAATTCACTTCCCTATTGCACAATGTTGATTTAAATTCAAATATTAATTAATTTTACTTATTTGTGGCACCATCAAAATAATATAGCTCATATCATATTTTTTGCATATTTTGTTCTTACCATAACAAAAGAAAATGCTGTACAAAATTACCTCTTTATATTTGACTTGATAGATGCTCACTCTACCACACTATTGCTGGCTTCATCCTAAGGAAAGACTGGCAAG
Organism: Zapus hudsonius; assembly: GCA_004024765.1. Classification (NCBI taxonomy): domain Eukaryota; kingdom Metazoa; phylum Chordata; class Mammalia; order Rodentia; family Dipodidae; genus Zapus; species Zapus hudsonius. Next base: position 11,432 of record PVHP010017583.1, on the reverse strand, counting down.
TCGAGGAACCGCAGGTATGAAACAAGAATGGAAAAGGAATGGCAGGTTTCTTTGTCTCTGTGTCTCCCAACCCATGGATGCTTTCCTTCGCTGAGGCAGACACTGGCTCTAAATGAAAGTGTAGTTGCATAGGTTACCAGTGTGCCTCCTTGCTTAGTGAGTGCATGCTTACTTTCCGTCTTGCTGTATTAGTTGGTTTATATTACTACAACAAAATGCCATCGACCAGTTACCTTATAAACAACAGAAATTTATATCTTATGATTCTGGAGGTTAGAAATTCCAAGAGGCTCTCATGTTAGACATCAAGTGAGAATCCATGGCCTGGTTCATAAATGGTACCGTCTTCCCCTGTCCTCAGCTGGTAGAAGGACTGAATGAGCTGTTGTGGACACCTTTGAAAAGGATAGTAATCCTATTAATGAGAACTTTGTCCCCTAAAGGACCTGCTCTCTTTTTAATACCATCACATTGGAAATTACATTTTAATGTAAATTTTGAGAGGGCACAGTTATTCAGACCATAATGCACGTTTGAATTTGGATGAATGCCCACACATAACGAGCTTGCTGGAAGTCTGTGAGCTTGGAAAGGGCACTCCAGAATGATAAGCAAATGGGTTGACAAGGATGGACACATACCTTTACCTCTGCTCATGACCATGCTCCAATGTCCCATTGGGCTTCATCCATAAAACACACGTTCAAAAATGAAACCACTGACAATTTCAAGGCCATAAAGGCAGAACATTAAACCTAGCAGAGCTCATTTGAGTGTGGAGCCCTATGGGACTATGGAGATCATGTACCCACACAGCCATTTCTTGGCTGACTTTACATGACACTGAACTTGTTTTCTGATGAGAAGGGAAGCAATATACATGGAGGTGAAAAGGGACTCAGAGACTAATAGGTTAGAGGCATCCATGAAGACTTTCCCTCTCAGCTTCTTCACGAAGGGGCCTGCGCTTTGATCATCTCATGTGAAGAGAGACACTGTGATGCTGGGTTGTTCTACAATGGCAGGCAGGCGCTTGAGCTCTGGTTCTGGCTTTGTCACCATCGACAATGATGCAAAGTTCATGAGCGCCAATGCTCTCCTCTGTGAGGTGTGGAAAATATTGACTATGACTGCCTTGTAGGGCAATCATGAGAAACAAGTAATGGATGGTGCATGCTCATTGCAGGGAATAATCAGAAGAGCTTTTTTCATCCCCACTTTGGAGACCTGTTGAATCTTTGGTGTAAAAGAAATCACTACGAATCCTTATGATAAAGAAAGTCTGAAGAAATTCTGTCATGTGGCTTCAGGGATTACTTCATTACATTTCATAAGCTCAGTGCATTATTAAAATTGCAGTTTTGATAATAACTAATTAGTTAACTATGGAATTGCCTGTATGAGGAAATAAATAATTACATGCCTAAATTATTCCCTTGGGTGAATTTTGCTTGCCTCTAAAAAGCATGACTGCCTTGCCAAAAACATACACATATGAATATACATGCAAACATGTAAAATTTCCCCTTGTTAAAAACAATTTTACTCAGTTTCTCCTGTTCATGCACCAAAATCATCCATTTCTCATTCCCTGCCAGATGAAAGGGACCTGTTAGGGTGTTAGGGCATCTGTGCATATAGGTTTCTTATCACCCTCCACCAAACTGGTAGAGTTTATGTGTACTCAGTTTTCTTTGATTCTGTCAGTCTGTAGTTGCTACAATCCCTGAAGCACGACCGTATGGTCTGGAAGGACATATTCTTGGCTACAGAAGTGGTTCATTTTACTCTTGGCATCTCACAGAGTTAGCACATCTCTACAAAGGACAGGAGGATGAGGGTGGAGGATGAGAGAGAGGAGGAAGGAAACAGAAGCAGGCCTGATTGACACTTGGCCTTACACAACGCACTGTAGAGGTTGGCTGTTTGGTTGGTGTAATGGTTATTAGGTTTTGTTGTCAACTTGATCTTTTTAATTATCTTCGGGGGGGTCTCTGAGGATTTTTACAGGAAGGCAGCCTCTCAGTAGGGGGCAGGATATAAGGAAGCTCAGGAGATCTAGAAGTAAACATCCTCTCCTGTGTGGGCAGTTCAGGGAGGAAATTTCAGAGACTCAGGAAGCCATTAAGTCCAGGGAAGGGTTGCCAGACCCCACCCTAAGGCTATATAAAGAGGAAGAAATTCTCTTCTTGGCATGCCCCCTGGCCCTCCTGCCTGTTTGCTGTTCTGTGTATGGTGTGGGTGATGGGTTTTTCTCTCTGCTTGGACCTGTGAAAGAGGATCAGCCTCTTTCACTTTTATGGGACTTCCCCTGGATCTTGTAGCCTGAATAATTCGTTTCCTCCCATAAACTGTGCCTGGCATCCCAGGGGCGTGTGGCCTAACTATGACTGCTGGAGAAGCAAAGTGTATTGTGCTCCATAAAGAATCCACAAAAGAGTTTCTACCCATCAGGAACTTGACTCTGTGCTATTTGGTAGCATCTGTAGAACAGTTATTTTCTTTTTCTCCTGAAACTTGGCACTCTCTGGCTCTCATGCTTATGCAGCGAGCATTCATAACTGCTGAGCCATTTTCTCAGTCCATGTCTCATTTTTTGATAAACTTTTCTCTATGTTGCTCAAATTGGATAATTTCTTTTTCTTATTAAAAATAATTACATCTGGGGCTGGAGAGATGGCTCAGCGGTTAAGGCACTTGCCTCTAGTGCCTAAGTCCCCGGTTCAATTCCCCAGTACCCATATATGCCAGACACACAAGGTGGTGGCCCTGGTGCCCTCTCTCTCTCTCTCTCTCTATCTTTTTCTCTCTCTCTCTCTAATTGAAAATGCATAAATAAAATATAAAAAATGAAAATAAAAATAATTACATAATGCTCTCTCAGCCACCCTCCTTTTTTTTCATTGTCCATAATGAGTTACAACATTTAGTGGGCAAACAATGAGTTGTTATCCCCAATTCCCAGCTGCCCTCCCCTCCTCACTCCGCTGGATAACCTCCTCCATGGGTCGTCTGGATCAGTCCTTGTGGCAGGGGACCATGGATAGCCTAGTATTCAGCCAGGTTCTCCTGTCCGTACCTCTGGATAGTCTCCCCCACCACGGCTCTCACAATCTTTCCGCCCCCTCTTCCACATAGTTCCCTGATTCGTGGTGGATGAGTATTAAGGCTGCTTTAAGGTTGTGAGCTTAGGGGTCTTTGTGTCGAAAATCGTTGGTTTCTGTCTCACTGGCTTATCCTGTGTTGATTTAATGTCAGCCACCCTCCTTTGTTTCTCCTCCCCCCGCCCCCAGCCCTCTCACTGAACCCACTCTTCACTTCAATTATTCCCTCTTCTCTATTGATGTATTTTTATTTTCCTCTTCCATCATTTTTGACCACATGTTTATGAACTCAATATTATTCAGGTCTTTTGCTACTATGAGGTCAAGAATGCAATGACCACTTTGTTTCTGAAAGACCAAGTTCTAAAAGTGTTTCTCCCCATCCTTTGGCTCTTAGATTCTTTCTGCCACCTCTTCTGCTTATGGTCCCTGAGCCTTGGAGGGTGATAAAGATGTCTCAGTGCTGAGTACTCAAATTTCACTTTTTAGCATTTTGAAGAGTTTTGAGTCTCCACAACTGTCACTGACATCTGAAAAGATAAAGTTCTCTAAACAAAACAGAGTAATATATGAGCATAAACATATGTATTTAATGGGAAATTTGGTGGGCTAATATGACCATTTATGTAAACAACAGTAATAATCCTCCACCCAGGGCTTATGACCTTCCTAGCCGTAGACTTTTCAATAGGTTTTCATTATTAGGCCTGAGTAACTTCCCATGGAGTCAGCCTCAAATCCAGTCATGGAGCAGATATTTACCCCCATAACATACAGACCACTATTGTACCAGAAGGCATCTTGCAGGCTGGTCAGTTTTGTAGCTTGTGGCACCCACATCTGATTATGAGACTATGATGCCTTTCTCCTTCAGCACACTGCCTAGAACTTTCCAGCATCATGAACAGTTAGTCAACAGGAAAGAGGCCTCCAGTTTAGTTCTGGCTTAATTCTTAGTGTCTTTCAACCAAAGCATGTGGTATCTTCAGTGATGGGGTCTTATCAACTAATTATTTTGGGTAACCAAGAATCTTAGCAATAGCCTGTATTGTTTGGGGGTCCCAGAGGCCTCCCTGAACAACAACTCACTGGGAAGTGTTCTCACCCCTGGCACTGATTTTTTTTTCTGCAACAACCAATAGATTCTGGGCATATAGCATTATCCACTCATTAGTTGATGGGTATCTATGCTGATTCCATTTCCTAGCTGTTGCAAATACAGCAGAAATAAAAATTGATGAGCAAGTGTCTCTACAGTAAAATGTAAAGTCCTTAGTGCACATGCCCAGTAGTTGTACAACTGAATCATATGGCAGATCTCCTTTTAGCTGTCTCAGAAATGTCCTACTGATTTACACAACAGCTATACCAGTTTACATTCCTCTTTTCCATACTCTCGACAGCATTTATTGCCATTTGATTTCTTGATGATAACCAGTCTGACAAGAGAATGATGGAAGAAATATTTATTGGCCACATGTATTTCTTCAATTGAGAACTCTTTACTCATTTCTACAGCTCATTTTTTATTGGGTTGCCCGATTTATTATTATTATTATTATTATTATTATTATTATTATTACTTCTTTGTATATCCTGGATATTAACCCTCTTACAGGTGTATAACTGGCAAAGATTTTCTCCCATCTGTCAGCCACCTCAGCTTGATTAATGGTGGCCTTTACTATAGAAAATGCTTGATCCAACTGCATTGTTTCTCACCTGTTCTTCTCAAACACCTGTTTCAAACCATGCTCCATGCTTGCACTGGCAGAGTGCTTTAACTCAAACCATTTTCATGTACCTCTATGCTCAGGAAAATTTAGCCATATATTAAAAAGGGTAACTCATAAAACAACTTAATTTATTTTTTTTCTTCTTTAACTCCAAACTCTCATAGGGGCCTAGTTTCATCCTGCAAAGTTGAATAGAAATAAGAAAGTTTTCTTAGTTTCTTCAGATTCCTGCATATTGTACATTAAAAAAAAAACAACTTTCTGTCTGGGACATAGTACAGTCATTGCAAACATTCTGGACCCAGAACCTAGGTCATATGGCATCTTCATGCTTGGGGTTATATACTAGCTTCCCTCCACTATTGTAAGATCACTGGCCAAATGGGCTCTGAACTGAACACTAATGAAAAGGGATGCTATTTCCGATGCTAGATATCCAGTTGGAAATTTTTAGAAGAGAAACTAGGTACTTGCACACGTTTTCATCTATGCAGGACTTTTGGAATGAGAGTACACCAATGCACTTGGTGAGTTATAGGCTTAGTTTGTTTCATTGGGCTGGTGGTCTCTCCTTTCCTTTATAAAGTACCAGTTTCTCTAAAAAACAATCTGCCTGTTGACATGCCAATAACAGAGCAGAGCATGTTGACATCCAGCTGTTGCTTTCACTACCAATTTGTTTTAATTGGTCTCACACTGTTTTCCCCTCACTTTTTGTGCGGTATTAGTTTAACACAGTCTGAAACCAGCCTGGCTTGAGCTATAAAGATTTTATGAAGGGAACTTCTTGTTGAATAGAAAGTCACAGGAAGCAGCCTGGCTTGGCTGAAATATCAGAAACCCCTGAACAATTCAGTGATTTAGTTTTCTCTTTTAATGTCTTCTCTTTAAAAGTGTGACCCCCAATAACTTGAGGAAACACTGAGAAGATCATTAACACCATTTATTATTAAAGCATAAAAATATATTTTAAAGTGAGAGGATGAAGTTGGGAATTATGGTGGTTTGAATCGGATGTTTCCCATGTATTCAGTTTTTGAATGTTTGGTCCTCAATGATGGAAATCTGGGAGGTGGAGTCTTGCAGGAGGAGAAGTGTTATTGGAGGCAGGATTAGGGATGTTATAGCCAGGTTTCCCTTGCCAGAGTTTGACTTTCCTGCTGTGGCGGAGGTGATGTCCAGCCTCTGCTCATGCCATGGTTTCCCCTGTCATCATGAAGCTTCTCTATGAGAATGTTAAGCAAAATTAAAATATCCCTCCCACCAGCTGCTTTTGATCAGATGGTTTTCCCAGAAATGAGAAAGTAACAATAACAGATAGTGGGTACCAGAAATGGGGTCATTCCTGTTCAAAACTTGACTTTGTGGCTTTTGTCCTTTTGGAGCTGATTTGTGAAGGGAATATGGAAGAATTTGAAATCTTGGCCTAAGAGACACCTTGTAGTGCTATAAGTAGAGCTTTTGGAGGTTAAAAAACCTAAATGTAGAATGAACTGTGGACTGTCTAGGCTTGGCTTATTAAGAGAAGAACTTTGTTGAGACTGGCCTAGAGGCAGTTTGTATGAGAGGCTGCCTGTGATTTTCACATGTCCTGAATACTTGAGGAGGATTGAATTTTGACATAATGGACCAGCGTGAGCAGAAGAAAATGGCATAGAAAAAAAATGAAACTTCAGACTAGAGACTATAGCCTGCATCAAATTAAATTGTTTGAGAGCTTGCCCCCATTGAGATTGGGCCAGGTGTTCTGTATTGTGACAACAGGGAGAATGCTGGCTGTTGTGAAAGTAGGGAGCCTGAAGAAAGAATGCTCAAGGTGTTTTCCTGTTTTTCAAAGTCAGCTTTATTCCCCCCGTATTAATAAATTCTGTAGCCTACCTGATACTACCAGAGTATAACAGCTGCAGGAAAGAAAGGGTCATTGGATTTGCAACATGGTTTATTTTTGGAGAAATAGCCACTGAACATTATGAGGCAGGGATGCTGGAGTCCCTGCATGGAGGCCTGGTGAAGCCATGAGGATAAACCCTGGGTTGCAGTGGAGACCTCAGGACTTTTGGAGATGAAGGAACATGGGCTGATTGCCAATGAGAGCTGCTTGTTTAGGATGGACTTTTCTCTAGGCTTTGGATAACCCAGCTGAAGGGGCAAAAGTTAACCCCCCAAGACTTCATCACTGGTATGGATGTCAGATGTGGAACTATAAAATTTAAAATTTGCCTCCTCACTTTTTTCTTTTAGATATTGCATTGGTTCAATCTTTCCTTGCAATTCAGTCTTTGCCATTCTGTGTTTTTAGTTTTACAGACTGTCAGTTAAGAGACCTTGGAATATGGGGATGTTTAAACAGTGTTGGGATTGAAAACTTATGGGGACATTTAAAGTTGGATTGAATGTATGCATTACATTTTATATCATGGATGGTCATCAATCTATGGGGACTAGGGACACAATATGGTGGTTTGAATCAGATGTCTCCCATAAACTCATATATTTTGAATGATTTTTTTTTCCCAGCTAATGTCAATTAGGTAGGGAGGTGGAGCCTGCCTGGAGGAGGTATGATTTTTTTTTTTAATGATGGTGTGTGAGGGGCTTAATGATGTTATATCTAGCTCCCCCTTGCCAGAGTTTGGCTCACACTCCTGCTTCTATTTTTTATGCTATGTCATAGGTGATGTACAACTCCTGCTCATGCCATTCTTTCTCTGCCATCATGAAGCTTTTCTTTGAGATTATAAACCAAATTAAAAATACTTTCCTCCCATTAGTTGATTTTGGTTGGGTGCTTTGTCCTAGCAATGAGAAGGTTACTGCAACAGGAATGAAAGCAATTTGGTAATTATGGCTCTTGTGGGAAAATTCCACTTCTAGTTTGAATGATCATACATAGAACATTTTGTTCAAGTCACATTATCCCTAATTAACATCTGAGTTGGGCTCACTATGGAGAGTGTACTTGGAGGAGAACAATTCCAGATGGCGTGCTATGATCCAGATGTTTGGGCATCAGTCAAGACCGCAAGGTGGTTACAAGGTGACCAAGAGGGAGGTGACAGCTGGCACTGGCAGAAGGCTATCTGTGTTGATGTTTGCTGCTGCTAATGACTCAGTATATGTAGTAACACGAGAAAATAGTTTAATCCATTCATGGAAAACAATGAAGTAGACAGAGCTCATTTATATTCCATGGCTCGCATTATTTCTCAAGTAGAATCACCCTGATGTTTAATACCTCTAGGAACTTTTTACTTGATATCTTTAATCAATATTTATTGAGCAACCACCATCTAAATGCTATTCTGAGACTACTCTTCACAGGAATTATTAATCTATATGAAGTGATATATTATCATGAGTGATTTTAATAAAAGACAGAATGTGGCATTTGTCACAAAGGCAAAAATAAAGATGTCATGAAAACTACAATTTTCTTCTGGAGGATATATTTAGAGTACCACCAGTAATCCTTGCTATAAAAATATGGATTTCATTCTTTTTAAAATTTTTATTGACAACTTCCACAATTATAGACAATAAATCATAATAATCTCCCAATACCCTCACTTCCCCCTCCCAAATCCTACATTGAATCTCTTTTTCTTTCCAACTAGTCTCTCTTCTATTTTGTTGTCATTATTTTTTTCCCTTCTATCATTCAGGACTTGTGTCGGTAGTGTCAGGCACTGTGAGGTCTTGAATATCAAGGCCAATTTGTGTCTGGAAGATAATTTTGTAAGTAGTCCTACCCTATCTTTGGCTTTTTTTAAAGAAAAAAATCATAAAAATTTATTATGAATTTATACATTGTATGATCAAATCTTGTGAATGTGTCCCTGTTTCCCTCCTCTCTGTCCCCTACCCACTGGGGTCCTTCCTTGGTTCACATACTGGATCTGTCCATGGGTTAGGGGGTTATGAACTGCATTCTTTTAGGTGCAAATTAGTTCAGTTGTTTCTTGCATTCACCAACACTAAATAAATATCTCATTCCAAGTGATAATAAAAAAAGTTTAATTTTCCTTTTAATTATGTGATTAATTTATTTTGCTACATTAGATACAAAAAATTGATTCTTGAAGAGCCCAGGAAATCCAATTATTATCCTACTTTGAAAGGACAAGACTGTATTAGCCATGGTGGAGGAGAGTTTCCAGAGACATGCCCCCCCTCATTAACAACATACAAAGGGGGGTGGAACTGGGTTGACTCCTAGGCTATCCATAACCCCCTACCCCATGGACTGATCCAGGTTGCCCACGTAGGAGGATACCCAGTTTATTGGGGACAGGGAAAAGGGAAATCAGGGAATTGGGGACATCAATACATTATTTGCTCATTCAGTATATTTAATTATGGATAATAAAATATAATTAAATTAAAAATACACAGGAAGATTTCCATTTCCTTTTCATAGACATTTTGAAGAAAGATTTTGTTAGTGGGAAGATCAGATTATTGAGGCTTTGGACAATTTGGGGCAAGTTCCCATAATATACTGAAGTTGGCAAGAGAAGTAGGTGTTCCGCATGTTGGGGAGTTTGGGGCCCTGAGAGCCAACTTTGAGTGCAGTTCCCTCCAGTTGGAAGAAAGATTTGCCTGTGGTCTTAATAGCCAAAAGTGAGTGATGGTGGTTATCTTTGAGCAGTGAATTCTCTTCAGGGCATTTCATTTTCCCAAGATTTTGGACAGTAAACAGACATTAACCAATTTGGTAAACTAACATATCCTTATCTGAGATCAAATTAAGAGCCATGTTTAAAAAAAAAGAGTAAGTTAACATCAGCAGAATAAATGTCAGTAGCTTATTAACTACCTATCATTCTTCAAAGAAAGCATTGAAAAATACATTTCTTTTCTTTCTCTCAACCCTTCTTTCTTCTTCCTTTCTCCTTCCTTCCTCCTTCACCTCTATCTTTCCTTCCCTTCCTTCGTTCCTTCGTTCCTTCGTTCGTTCCTTCCTTCCTTCCTTCTTTCCCACTCTCCCTTGTTTCCCTTCTCCCTGGCTTCTTGCTTGCCTGCTTGTCTTGATGCATATATTGGAGTTATAGAATGTGCTTATAAATGTTTTACAGTAGCATTAAATGGGACACCAAATAGTCCTAAAAGAAAGCATGGAATTCCTACTCAGTTTCATGTTATAAGCATTCCTTTCTTTTTCTTATAGATTTTCTCTTATACAGCATCTCAACCACTCTACAGAGAATTTTTTGAAATATTAATGTATAAATTGATAAAGAGGGGAACACTGTGCATAGGACTTGCACACATTGTTTTTCTGAAAACCTGAAAACCTTTCTCTATGGAAAAGTTCAGAGGAAAACATGAATTAATATCTATTTTAAACTGTCAAAATCACAAACTTTCCTAAATTAGCTTGAAAACTCATTAGTACTATAAAGACTAATTTTTCTATAGCTTAGTGGGTTGAGACTAGGTGATTATTTGTAACTGTTCCTCAGTGACTTTAAGTGACAAGAATAAGTAAGATCAAAGCAAAGTGACCTCTTTGTGAGAGAAACTTTCCAAGGCTATGATTAAGTAGCAGAAGCTGCCTCTAGATATGCTGGCATATTTTTATTTTTTTCATTCTCCCAAGCAGGATAAAGTTTGATAAATGTGCCCTTGGCGCTAAATAAAAGCCCTCATAATTAAAAGAGTATTTGCTAATGTCAATAATATCCTGAATAAATTTTTGGCAGAACAAATGACTCCTTAAGGAGCTGAGTCACATTTAGGATTTGTTGTCAAATAGTTTGGAGGTTGAATTGCTCTGGGGGGTCATTATCAATGGGCTTTAATCTCTTTATCTTAATTCAACAATTTCCTTTGTTAGAATTACATCATCTTTCTGGTATTCTTTATCAGTAACAAAAGATTTAGGATTTAGAAATATGGTTTGCAAGAGAAATCAAACATTAGACCACTGATCCTACTATCAACCCCTCTCTGATCTACACTTTGGTGTGTAATGTGAGAGCTCACAGAGTTTTACCCCATCTTGTGTGGGGCTCAATTTCCATGTGAAAAGTGCATGTTTGTTTCTGTCTTCAGTCTCTTTTCCTCCCTACTCTTTCCTTTATGGGCTGCCTTTCTGCCATCCTGGTGATGAGGAGTTTCATCATAAAAGCTTTGACTCTTTCACTATCAAATTTATTGATTGAGGAAATGTGTTTAAAATAGAGACAATTGGATTCAGCAGGTAGATACAGAAGGATCAGGAGTTTCAAGGCAACCTTTGCTATATTGTGAGTCGAAGGCTACTCAGGCCATGTGAGACTCTATCTCAAAGAATAAGATGCACTGTCTCCTCTCTAGTTTAGCAAGCAGCAACATGGGAACTAAGAAACAGCACTACTAAGCTCAGTGCAGTTGTAAAAGTAATTTGTTTAAATTACACCAGTATACTACTTACCCACAAATATCTGGTTTTATAGGTTGGAACCAGAATCACAAGCTACATTTCCTCCATCAGCTTAGTTTGCAAATGAAATATCACAGAGAGAAAAGGAATTCAAAACCTGTCCTGCCAAGAGAGAAAAACTCTCTCTCTCTCTCTCTCTCTCTCTCTCTCTCTCTCTCTCTCTCTCTC
>PVHP010017582.1:0-34222 GCA_004024765.1 Zapus hudsonius | reverse complement strand
GTATTCAAAGGCAGGCCTCAATTTTTTTTTCTTATTTCTATTTCTTTCTTCCTGTCTTTGTTTGTTTGGATGCTGTCGGTCTGTCATTTGTTAAAAGGCCTTACTATATAAATCAGGCTGGCCTTGGATTTGTGGCCCTCCTCCTGCCTCTGCTTGCAGAGTACTGGGACCTGAGGCATCTTGGCCACACCCCCTGCTTCTTTGTTTCTGCAACTGCCTCTCTCTGCTGCTAAATCCTGAGGTCAGGGCAGGACTGTCCCTACAGCCATGGTGGGGGAGATTACCCAGAGACATTATTACCCCGCTAAGCTACAATTCATAAAGGAGGGGGCAACCTTGATGCCTCCTGTGCTATCCATAACCCCTTGCCACATGGATTGATCCAGTGTGCCCACCGAGGAGGATACCCAGTGGATTGGGGACAGGGAGGAGGGAAATGGGAATATAGGCACAATATTTACGCAATCAATGTATTTAATTTTGGGCAATAAAGATTTAAAAAAGCCTCAGGGAATCAGTGACTCACCCATCTGGGGATGTTGCTGTAGGATGGTCGGGGTGTTTAGACTGGTAACTTCTGGAAGTCATAGATGAGCAAGGCTGTGAGAGCGGTGTTGCTCAAAGAAACCCTGTGGGTGTTGTTGTGAGTGTTGTCACTCTTCTAAGATCTACAGCGATGCAAGCTGTACTTAACCCCAAGTTAAACAGCACTCGTTTCCATAGCAACAGAAGTAGGCTTTACTTGGGGCATATAAAACCATCACTGGATACCCAATGATGAATGCTAAATCAATCCACATGGGACTAGCAAGAATGGCCCATAAAGACAGGCTTACAATAGCACTTCGCCTAATCATAAATAAACCCAAGCTCAGGATGTGCACAGGCGATTTTGAACCAATGAGGTGTGGTGTCAGGTCCTCTTGATCCACTTCAGGGACTCTAAACTCTGCAAGACTATGGAAACAGACCAAAATAAAACTGAGCACCGCCAAAGGATGCGGGCTGTGAAAGGGGCGCCACTGTGGAGCAGGCTCACACGCAAACTCCTTCTCCATTATATGCTGATGAAGATGGCTTTTCATGAATCGGAAATAAAATGTAGTCGTGCTACAAATATTTCTGCAGCAGCTTGTTTGGCATGGGCATCCTGCTCCCTGCGGGGTACAAATTGAAACCCTGCCCATAGAGATTATCTTTCTACCAGGTTCCAATCTTGCTTCCATCATTTGATAAAGACATGCTCACAGTGTCTGTGGTTTCTGGCCCTTTGGAGTCTCCACTTACTCCACTTAATCTGCAAAACAGAGATTTACAATACCTATGAGAGGGCGGGGTGTGGTGGTGTACACCTTTATTCCCAGTGCTCAGGAGGCAGAAGTAGGTGGATCACCATGAGTTCAAGGCCACCCTGAGACTACCTAGTGAATTCTAGGTTAGCCTGGGCTATAGCAAGACCCTACCTCAAAAAACCAAAAAAATTTTCAAAAATAAAAATAAAATAATTATAATGATAATAATGAAATACCTATGAGGCAAGGACATGGGGTGATAGACTGGGTATAGTGAAATGCAGAATAACTGATTTTCTCGTCTTCTTCCAGAAGCCCCTTTCCCCACCCCACCTCCTTGGTTGTGAGTCATAACCATTTCCTGTGACAATGTTCCTGCCTTTGCAGTCTGAGTAATCCTCCACACTCCCCCAGACACTCTCAGACACATGATACTTCGGAAACAGGAAGTGTGCCTTTCGGCTCTTGTGGCTTCAAGGAGTCTACTGGGTCCCAGCCTCCAAGGCCAGAGGGCCAGGAGTGCACTTGACTCTCCCACCTGAAGAGACCATCGGCCTGCCTCTTAATTGACATTGCTCAGTGGCCACATATCAGAACATTTCTAGCTTTTTGGCTTATGTGGGGTTTATTATTATTTGTTTTTTAAATCAGTTAATTAGTGTATGTGTATCCATGTGTCTATGTGTTCCTGTGTGTGTGTGTAAAGCCAGATGCACAAAGTGGCTCATGTGTCTGGAATTCATTTGCAGTGGCTGGACACCCAGGCACACCCATTCTCTCTCTCCCTCTTCCTCTCCCTCTTTCTCTTTCTCTGCTTGCAAATAAATAAATTTAATTTTTTTAAAAAAGAATTCTCGATGCAACCTGGATGCAAGTTTTAGAGAGAACTTTCCTGTGAAGATGAAGGGGTCTGGTCCCTTTACTGCACAGTGCACATCATTCACTCACATGTCTGGATGCATAGTCAGAGGTTAATTTCTTGGCTTTCAGAATGAAATATTAAACGTACCCATGGTTTTGCCCATTCCTCCTTTAGTAGCATATGCTCCTTTATATGCTGCTGATTGAAATGCCATATTCAAGCAACAAAACCATGAAATAGAAACTTTTAAAAATTGACCTTTTGCATGGACATGTATGCATGGGTGTAAACATTTTTATTTGTGTGTGGAAACATAGATGTGTGGGTAGATGTGTGTGCATGTGATACGGATGTCAGAGGCTGGCATTGGGTGTCTTCATTCACTTGTTCTCCATCTCACTGGTAGAGACAAGGTCTCTCACTGAACTCGGAGCTTGCTGAGTCAGCTAAGATAGTTGTCTTGCCCAAGGGTCCTCCTGTCTCCACCTGCACAGTGCTGCGATTACAAGCACATACTGCCATGCTTGGCCTTTCACCTGGGTTCTGGGGATCCAAACTCAGGCCCTCATGCTTGCATGCAAGTGCAATCTACTGAGCCATCTCTCCAGACCCCACTGTTAGTTTTAACAGCTTTATGGGGATATCATTTCATGCTACACAGTTTTCCACTTTTAGTGCACTAGCAAGTGCAGAGAACAGCTATTATACTCTAATTTCCAAGTATTTTCCTCACTCCAGCAAGACGGCAGTCATTCTCCATCTCCCCACCCCACGTCCAGCCCTGGCAACCATGAATCCACTTTCCGCATCTGCAGGTTTGTCTGTTCTTTAGGCCTCACATAAATGGTCTCTGCAGTGTGTCGTGTTAGGTGACCATCCACGATGCAGTGTGTCAGTGCTGGGTTCCTCTTCCTTGCTGGATGATATCCTGTTGTGTGGCTATTCACACGTCAGCCCGGGGGCAGACATTTCCACTCTGGCTGCTGTAAAGCGCAGCCATGAACCTTAGCTCCGTAGTTTCCTGTGGACACAGGTGTTCCACTCTCAAGCAGATGACCCGCACTGCTCCTCGGTGTAGGGACAAGTCATTCCAACTTTCATTTGTGTGTCTGTCCTTTGAAGTTGGGTGGGTTTAAATGCCACTCTCCAGAGGTAATGTCTCCTCTGACTGTTGATGGACTAACCCATAATGTGATATGAGTGATGGCTAGAGAAGGAATGTTTTCTGAGGGCCTCTCTGGCTTTCCTAGCTCCTTCAGGTCACAGAGAGGGGTTGGCACTTACCTACTTTTAAAAGGAATCCCACAGCCAATATCACCTACCCTAAACCAAAGCCCTCTCTTCCTATCTTCCAGAAACCCCCTCTTCCTATGCTGAAAGGAGGGGTGGGCCCTGGTAGAGGGGGATCCTAGGGAGAGGGCGTTCCTGAGATAGTATGGAACATTTAAAGTCCTACAGCACAGTGGGAAGCTCTGCCCTGTCCTAACCCCCCAGCTGCCAGAGGAGCAGCTAGTCAGTCAGTGGAGAGGTAAGTGTGGGTGACAGTGGGCAAGGAAACTCAGAGGCCCCAGGAGGCCCATCCATGAATTGGACTCTACATGTCCAACAACCTGCACAGGGGAAGTGACTCTGGGAAGAGAAAGCGGCTGTGTCGGGTCCCAGGGAGGCTGAGGAGCCGCCAATGAGTGGAGACCACGCTGGCTCTGCAAAGCTCTGGGTAGCCAGGGTGAATCTGAAACTTGGAGGAACACAGTCCAAGGGGCTGGAATGTCATTGTAGAAGTTTTGGTATTTGGTCCATCTCCTGGGAGCAAAAGCACTCTGGGCAGGGCACTGACTCTGTGTCTGCCCTGTCAGGATCTCAGTGCATCAAGGTGGCCATACATCCAAGGGCAGGTTCAGAGAGCCAGGCAAAAACAATTTAGGGGAGGCTGGGTGGGGCTGCAGGCAGGCAGGAAGGGCCCAGACCCAGGTCAGTGGTCACACCCCTCTATTCCTGGTCACACAGAGCCACACTCTCTAAGGCCCTTCTGGAGCCTGAGCCATCCAGCCTACCATGTTCCTCACTGACCACCACTACTCCAGTTTGCATGGTGCACTTTGCAAGGGGATCTCCTTCCTGGGGAGGGCACAACAAGGGGTCAGAAACTGCACCATCACCCATCTCTGAAGCCATGTATCCAGGGTGTGGCATGCAGACTGTATCAACGGCAATGGCGACAGAAGGAACTCACATCCTAGAGAAGCAGCCAAAGCAAGGATGCTGAATGGGATGCTGTGGTGCCTGCTGGGGGCAGAGGCCCAAGACCCTAATAGGAGTCAGTCAGGAAAGGGGTCACACAGGCTTGCTGAGACAAGATCCAGTAGAGCCTGGAGCTGAGTAAAGCTGGCCTGTGGTGTGTAATGCCCCTGCCTGAACGCCTGGCAATGGGCAGCAAGCATTAGACCGCATTCCAGATGCGCGGGCACCTGGCCAACCCGTACCACCTGGGAAGCCCTTACCTGCCATATGTCACACAGATTCATACCTGCCACGCACCACATGGAGCCGTGACTCCATCTGTTATAACTCGTGGAACATTCAGAAATCAAAGCTTTATCCTAACAAGCCAACTTCTAATGGTGGTGATCATACACTGCATCTGGACTTGTAGAGATTCAAGCCATTTGTGGCCCATATCAGCCTTGTAGTGATGGTAATGCTGGCCTTGGTGGCCACAGAAGGCCGCTCCTGAATCACCACCAGCACCACACTCATCAGCAGCCCTGGGAACTAACACGGGGTGTACAGGGATTCACGAATGCTCTAACAAGACCAGAAAGTGCTACAGCGAGAGCCAGAGAAATGAGCTTTACCTCCGCAGAGAAGTAACCTTGCATGAGTTCATCTTCATAACCTAGAAATATTGGCTTTCTACTGTCTTCGTTTCCTTACACAACTATCCATTTATTCAGGGCTCGTATAATAAAAGATGGCTTTATTCACACCATTCATTGTGATTAGGTCAGAATGTTCACAAGTGAAGTCTACGGCATGTTTGCTTTCCCTAGAGAAAGGTGGGGACAATTTCTCCTTCTTCGTCATCCTGGTTCTGTCGGTGGCTAAAGATGAATGATTATGCCTGGACTCAAAATGCCTAGCCAAAGAAAAGACAAAAATGTTAAGTTAGCATTCTTTCTTAACTGAAAGTGCTCCATATCTAGAAATTCAAACAGCTGATAAATTAAAGAGCTTTTTGCTTGAGGCCATTTTTTGCAAAACTATCTTCTTCGATTCTGTCTTTATTCCTGCCTTCTCCTACACTGAAAAGTCATGTTTTATTGCCTGGAAGGTTTAAGGCTTTCGATAACTATTCCCTCACTGGAAGGGAATATTTTTATCCATACAATGCAGTTGGGGCTCACACCAGCTGGTACGGGGCTGGCACCGCAGGGCACTTCCTCGATGGTGCAGCAGAAATGCTGAAAGGCGGACATTGTGTGAGGCCCATCACTTCGCCTTGCCAGACATTTGACACCATTGTCCCTGTGGCATCCAGGCACAGTAAGTGCTGTGTACAGATCTGTTACTGTCCCCAAGAAGAAGCTAAAAATAACCCACTCACTGAAATGCCCAATCCTGAATGCCTCCGTTTTGTGTTCCGCAGTGAGCCTGTCCCCCAGGAGAGCACAAATACAGAAGGTTGCCGTTTCTGGCTATTGGGTTCTTGGTCTTTTCTTTTTTTCATGGAAACAAATGATAAAAAATGCTCTCTGGATACTTCCAAAATACTGTGGCTGTTTTGAGAAGCGGGACAGTTCAGCTCAGTGTTCTGTGTAGCAAGAAACAGGGAGAATCCTGCCAGCTCAGGTGGGCCTCTAAGCTCTGTTCAGTAAAGGCCAAAGCTGAGGCTGGGTGACCCAGTGCCCAGCATCAGAACTTTAGGGAGACTGAACTCATGGTTTCTAGAATGCGTGCCTTTGACTGCCAGGGTAGGAAACGACACCGACCTCTTGCTCCCCTGGTGACGATGGCAGGTAAATGTTGAGTGTGTGTGTATTTGGCAGGAACTCAAGAGAAGCCCTGGAAGTGA
This sequence comes from Zapus hudsonius, assembly GCA_004024765.1. Lineage (NCBI taxonomy): Eukaryota > Metazoa > Chordata > Mammalia > Rodentia > Dipodidae > Zapus > Zapus hudsonius. The sequence continues at coordinate 27,996 of PVHP010017582.1, read as the reverse complement.
CTGACCATTGTGTCCACTGTTCTTTGAACTAGTGACTTCTGTTTCTTTCTTTACTGGATAGCTTAAGACTTAGCATCTTTCTTTCTCTTCCTTCCTTCCTTCCTTCTTTCATTCATTCACGGGGGTGTATATTCATTGTACGTGGTGCTGGGTTTCATAGAGACAGTTGCTTTCAACTTTATTGTGCACTTTGACCACATTCACCCCCAGACTCTCCTTTTTCTCCCCTCCCCATTTCCCTACCATTACAGACGCCTTCCTTGCTCCAGTCCCCTTCTGCCTTCATGTCATACATATGTGTGTCTTTTTAGATCTATATAAAACCCAGCATCTACAAATGAGAGAGCACATTCAGTATTTGTCTTTCTGAGTCTGGTTTCTTTCATTTAATATGATCATCTCCAGTTGCATCCATTTTCCTACCAAATGACACCATTTCATCCTTTTATGGCTGAATAAAACTCGTGTGTGTGTGTGTGTGTGTGTGTGTGTGTGTGTGTGTGTGTGTGTGAAGCACATTGTCTTCATCCATCCATCTGTGGATGGGCTCCTAGGCTGATTCCATGACTTGGCAATGGTGAACAGCACTACAGTAAACATCCATGGGTATGCAGGGGTATTACTGTGACGTACTGATTTAAAGCCCTCCCTGTATATACCCACGAGTGGTAGAGCTGGATCATATGGAAGCTCTAATTTTGCTTTTTTTTTTTTTTTTGAGGAGCCTCCATACTGATTTCTATAATGAGTGGGCTAATTTGCATTCCCACCAGCACTGTATAGAGGTTCTCCACCACCTCCTCATCAGATTTGTGGTCCTAAGTTTTCTTGATGATTGATGATTGCCAATCTGGCTGGAGTAAGATGGTGTTGAAATCTGCATTTCCCCAGTGGCTGAAGGTGTTCAACATGTTTTCAAAGGTTTATTGGCCATTTGTGGTTCATTTAAAAAAAAAAACGATGAAGGGAAAACACATGAAGATAGAGGCACAGACAAGGACTTTCTGTAAAGGATTCCAATAGCTCAGGAGATGGCAAATGAGACTACAATTAAAAAGCGTCTGCCTAGCGAAGAACAAAATGAGTGTAGAGCACATTTACAGAATGGGGCAATTTCTGCTAGTGCACATCTGACTTGTTTCTTACAGCGCTGGCATCCCTGGAAGGTCTCCTTTGCTCCGGCTACAAGGAGATCTAGATTTGAACTAATCTTGTTTTGTTTTTTTTCTTTTTGGTTTTTTTCAAGGTAAGGTCTTGCTTTAGTCCAGGTTGACCTAGAATTCACTATGTAGTCTCAATGTGGCCTCGAACTCATGGTGATCCTCCTACCTCTGCCCCCTGAGTGCTGGGATTAAAGGTGTGTACTACCACACCCGGCTCTTGTTTGGTTTATTTTACTTATAAATAATCTAGCAAATAAGCTTTATACTAGAAATGGGGAAAAGGAGAAAGATGTGGGAAGATCCTCAAATTTCATTCTTTTTTTTTTTTTTTTTTTTTTTTTTTTTGGTTTTTCGAGGTAGGATCGCGCTCTAGTCCAGGCTGACCTGGAATTCACTCTGTAGTCTCAGGGTGGCCTTGAACTCAAGGCAATCCTCCTACCTCTGCTGGGATTAAAGGCGTGCACCACCACGCCTGGCTCAAATTTCATTCTTAAAGAATAGGACCAGGGTTGGGGAGATGGCTCAGCAGTTAAAGGCACTTGTTTACAAAGCCTGCAGACCTGAGTTCAATTCCCCAGTTTCCCCAGTACCCACATAAAGCCAGATGCACCAAGTGATACATCCATCTGCAATCAGTTTGCAGCAGCAAGAGGCCCTGGCACACCCATTCTCTCTTTGTCTCTCTGTCTCTCTCTGTCTCTCTCTCTCTGTCTCTCTCTCAAATAAGTAAACATGAAAAGAATAAGACCAGTGTGAATGTGAGAGAGGCAATGTACTGAGGTTCTGTGATTGGTCAGTGGTTTTACATAAATAGTCCTTAGAGGTGAGTTTGTGTCCTGGAAGGACAGCGAAGGTGCAGTTTAGACAAACCAGTCAAGGAACAAAACAGATGTAGCCTTCTCACAAAGCACAGAGGTCCTGATGATGAGAGCTTCATGTAGGATCCTCGTTCTGGTGATAATGAAGGTGCCACAATCATGATTCATTTCTGTCCCCTCTTCCAGCTAACATTTCAGAGGCAACTGACCACTGGCCCTGGGCCTCCTTCTAAGGACAGTCCTTAAAGCTCTGCTTGACCCCAATAAACATATCTCTTCCACTAAGGCTCCACCTCCCAAATTGCCACCAGCTAGGGAGCAAGCATTCAGACACCTGAGTTTATGGGGACACCTGATTCAAACCATCATGCCCAGTCTTCCAGAACAAGACCCTGAGGAGGAGTAGGTGGGCCTTACCACTTCTGCTTTCCTTCATTCTTCCAAGAGCTGATGCTGGTATATGCTTTTTTTATTATCATTTTTTAAAAAATATTTTGTTTATTCATTTTCAAGCAGAGAGATACAGAGAGGGAAAGAGAGATAAAGAGAGCACCAGGGCCACCACTTTGTGGGTCTGGCTTATGTGGGTACCGGGGAATTGAACCAGGAGCCTTAGGCACTGGAGGCAAGTGCCTTTCTCCAGCCCATGCTTTTACCCTTGGAAGGAACCATTATGGCAAGTTCTCCTCTGCAGAATAATTCCAGGTATTCTTTTTGACACAAAAGAAGATTAGAACCAGCCTCTCAGAGGCTCCTCAGAACCAAGCCTAGTGGTATACCTCTTTTATCCTAACCTCTCAGGAGGCTGAGACAGGAGGATCAAAAGTTGAAGGCCTAAAGAGAGAGTTAAAGAGCAGCCTAGGCAATGAATGTCACCCTGTCTCAAAATAAAGAGGCCTGGAGAGGCCTCAGGGGAGGAGCTCTTGCCTAGCATACTTGAGACCTGAGTTCCATCCCAAGCACTGCAAACAAACAAACAAAGCACCATTCATGCTCTCGCATTACATGTTTCAACACTGAGCATCTTCCTCAGTCTTCCTCAATGCTCTGACCGTTTGCTTGCTGTCAAGTGGAAGGTTCACAGGTGGAAATGCAGAGCCTGGCTTCCTACCTTACCCTCGTGGTGGGGTTTGGGGTCTGGAACCCTTTCTATCTGTCTTTCTGCAGGTTCTCCAAGCCCTCGGGGCCACTTACAGTAGCAAATGTTTCTTTCTTCTAAAGCCCCTGATCCTCCCCTGTGTCCTTGAGTACACATAGCAGAGCTCAGGGGACTACATTAGTGTCACCAGCATTGCCTGGCTTTCTGCTCTTAGGACAAGTCAGGAGGCAGCTTGTCATGGACGACACATCTCAACTTCTAGTGAGGAGCACGGACGAGCCTTCTTAGCCAAGAGCTGATTTTCAGTGCAAATGTCAGAAAATGGTAGTGAATATTTGATTTTCTTGCTCACTTGGTAATATTTATCGAGCACCTGCTGTGTGTACAGTATTTTCATAACTGAAAGCTAAGCATGTGTGGTGTCCCCCATAAACTTATATGTTCTGAATGCTTGGTCCCCAGCTAATGACAATTTTGGAATTAGAACTTTGTTGGAGCTTTGTTGTTGGGGGCGGGCTTATGGGGGTCCTAGCCAGCTTCCCATTGCCAGTGTTTGGCACACTCTCCTGTTTCTGTTGTCCACCTGATGTTGACCAGGAGGTGATGTCCACCCTCTGCTCATGCCATCATTTTCCCTGCCATCGTGGAGTTTCTGCTCAAGTCTGTAAGTCAAAATCAACCCATTCCTCCCATCAACTGCCTTTGGTCAGGTTCTTTGTGACCGCAATGAGAAAGCTGGCTGCATAGCATGTCTTTGAAAGCCTTAATTAAGGGAGATGTGGGTGAACAGACACAAACACAGTGTGAGTTCCAAGGCATCTGTGTACCAGGCCTTAAGGATGCTCAGAGAGTTGACAGCCAGGCAGGAGGAAGATGAGAAACAAAACCAGACACCTGAGTGGGAGGGAGCAAGAGACACAGTTTAATCCCATCCCTGCCGATGCTCCCTACAACCAGCCCTGGCCATGCTGGCGGGTGTCCAGGGAGAACACACTGCCTGGAAGATAAACCTGGGAAACATGTCTCCATTTCTGCCCAGATGAGCATTTCTTTGAGGGTCTAGGAAACTCAGAAACATCCCCCCCCATTTAACCCTAGAGGTTCTTTTATTTTGAAGACCAACCAGCTTTTAACTGCTTGCAGTGCACCAGCCTTCAGAAAACAGTGTGGGAGAATACCAGGACCTAGGCAGTGGGAAGAACAGGACAGGAACTGAAGTCCCCAGCAGCCTGCTGTGAGTGAAGGAGCCTGAACAGAGTGGACACTGGTCCCACAGAGAGAGAGGGTTTTTACAGCAGGAAACAGGGAGAGTGGAGACTTGGCAAGACCTCTTGTCATTACCATCATTGCCTCGGTGTGGTCAGTGACAAGACTGACCGCAGAGACTGTGGGAAGTATAGGGGAGGGTGCTTAGGCAGTGGGTGCAGGGTGCCCTCCATGGACCTGTGAGTAGAAACTAGGTAACTATGAGGTGGGAGTGGGAGCTACTCTGTTAGCTTCCTTGGGTTTGGCTGGTGCCCAAAACAACAGATGTGTGCTATCCCACAGCTCTGAGCTGCAAGTCCAAAGTCCATATGTTCACAGGTCACTTCCTGTGGAGGATGGGAGTGGGGTGGGATCTGTTATTCTCCTTCAGCCTCTGGCATGGCTCACATATGGTGTCCCTGGACCTGTAGGTGCATGTACTCTATGTTCTGGGAGGGACACCTGCTGGTAGATTGGGGCTTGCCTTCGTCCAGTACAGCTCCTCTTTGTACCTTCACAGACCCTGTTACCAAACAAGGTCTCAGTCACCAGTCTGATGTCTGGTGGGGGGGGGTGCTGTTAGCCCAGGACAGGGCTCTTGGGTTCCCTTATGCCTCAAGAAAGGCAGGGACAGAGATGAACGCTCAGTGATGCATTCAGTGTCGTGGGGGGGGGGAGAAGAAATATCTTCAGTTCAAGGTGAAGGGGGTGGGGAGCATGTGGAGTGGATTCTACTTTATCTTTGGTGATGGTGGCTGCAGAGGTGGCAGAGATGGATCTTGAGGAGAGCAGCGAGGATTAAAGGACCCTTGGAGCCCAGAGAGGCTGAACCAAATTATGGGAAAGCAAGCCCATGCAAGACTGGATACTGTCCTGAGGTGGTGGAACCCAGGGTTCACACTGGATACTGTCCTGAGGCTGTGGAACCCAGGGTTCACACTGGATACTGTCCTGAGGCTGTGGAACCCGGGGTTCACACTGGATGCTGTCCTGAGGCTGTGGAACCCAGGGTTCACACTGGATACTGTCCTGAGGCGGTGGAATCCGGGGTTCACACTGGATACTGTCCTGAGGCGGTGGAACCCAGGGTTCACTCTGGATGCTGTCCTGAGGCTGTGGAATCTGGGGTTCAGTTGTTCTGCAGAGCTAGAAAACAGCACCTTGGGCAGATTTAGGGCTTGAGATGGAAGACACATAGTGAGGCAAAAAACTGAGGACATTAAAGGAAGTGACCATAAGGTTGGCCAGGATTGGAGTGTATATCGGAAAGCAGTGGGTGGGTGAATGGACAGATAGATGCATGGCTAGTGGAAGGATTGACTGGGTGGATGGGAGGTAAATGTGGGTGGATGGACGGATGGAGTGAATATATAGTACATGTATGGGTAGATAGATGTGTGGGTGGATAAATGCAACCATGGGTGGATGATGGATGGTGTAGATATAAAGTGGACAGATGGGCAGATGGATAGGTGGGTAGATGGATGCATGGGGGCTGGCTAGGTAGTGGATAGATGGATGAATTATTGGATGGATGGATGGATGGATGGATGGATGGATGGATGGAAGGATTAGTAGGTGGGTGAATGGATGAGTGGATGTGTGGATAGATAGATGGATGGCTTGGTAGATGGGTGGATGGTTTGACAGACAGATGGATGGATGGATGGATGGATGGATGGATGGATGGATGGATGGATGGATTAGTAGTTGGGTGAATAGATGAGTGGGTGTGTGGGTAGGTGGATGGATGGTAGGACAGACAGATGGACAAATGGATGGATGGGTGGGTGGGTGGTCAATTGATGAAGTGGATAGATAGTAGATGGGGTGGATATATAGTGACTGGATTGATCAGTGGGTAGGTAGGTGAGTGGATAGATGAATGATCAATTGATCAAGTAGATAGGTAGTGGAGGGATGGAGTGGATGGACAGTGGATGAATGGGTAGATGAATGGTTGGGTGTATGATGGATGGATGAAGGATGATCCGTTATCAAGTAGCTGGAGAGTGGTAGATGATAGATGTGTGTGAAGGATGGAAAATGTATAGGTGCTTACTCTTGGTCACAAAGTGTTTGCAAACCATGTTTCTAAACATACTAACAGGGCTGGGGAGAGCTCAGTTGTTAAGGTGCTTGCTTGCAAAGCCTTCAGGCCCAGGTTCAGTTCCCCAGGACCCATGGAAAGCCAGATGCACAAAGTGGGGAATGCATTTGGAGTTCATGTGTAGTGGCCAGAAGCCCTGCTGCGCCCATTCTCATTCATATTCTCACTCTTTCCTTGCAAATAAATAAAAATTAAAAACATAAATATAGTAACAGTAATAACAACAGAAGCCCTTATTAAGCCTTTATTTGCTCCCAGGCTAGGAGCATTTTCTGACATAATTCTGCAAGGATTTGTCTAAACAGCAGTGTGCGGAAACTCCAGCGCTCAGTTTCTTTGGCATATGATATGCCTGAAAGAGATTCAATCAGTTACTGAAGGTAGTAGAAGCAAGAATAAGGATGGGCTCCATCTGTTGTCTGTCTCCAGACCTTTGCTCCATGAACTCACAATCCATTGAATTCAACTTGCATTGGTTGAGTGTTGATTCTGTACTGTTGACCTAGAGCTAGGAATACCTTTCAGCACGTACTCCCTGAGGATGAGCATCCATGGGCTGCTGACTTGGGGGTGGGCACTCCTCTGGGTCATAGTGGGCAAGGAGCCTGAATGAATATCAGGCCCCTTTTAACCTCTCATCTCCACACCAGCTATATGAGGGGAGTCAAGCAATGGATTGTAACCCCCATTGTGCACATTAGAAAATTCCCACTCAGCAAGACTCAGACTGTGCAGGGGGGGTGTCACCCTCCACTGCTGGTATGTGGCTGGTGGCTGAGGAGCCAAGTTCCGGCCCTAACCCTTGTCTCCTGTGACCCCTTCCCTGCTGTGGGAGGGTCCCAGGGTGAGCTATTTAGAGCACATAAAAACTATATGTTCTGGGCATACAAAGGAGGCATTGGTACGAGATGGGTGGGTTGACAAGATTCGTTTGTGGAAGCACTTGAAGCCATCCCCGCGGGCAGGCTGGCAGGCGGCCACATGCCTTTCATAGATGCAGAATTTCTGCCCTAGCTAGTCCACGGGCCACACCATGGGCCTTTTTGTTTCCTGTGACCTTCCTGGTGACCCGAAGCACAGCATGCCAGCATGCCACGAACAAGGAATGGCCCACACTGCTGAATTCCACAGCTTCTCTCTCTGCAGGGTGTGGCTGCCTCTCAAGAGCTGGGTGGCTGGAGGCCCACAGGTGCCCATGGCCTTCTTCTCCAAGTGGGGAAGACCAGGTGCACCCTTGCAGCTGCAGCTCCCTGAGGCTCCTCCCAGGACCGCATGCTTAGCCCTGATGTCGCTGCGGTTTTCTTCAAGGACTGGGCATGGAAGACTGTCCACAGGTTTAGGCCTGTCTGTCTTTACCTGCTGAAAGAAGCCCAGCACTTGCCAAAGCCCTGCTGCCCGGACCAGCTGGCTCTGTAGTCGAGGTCAGAGCTTGCAGGCCAAGGCCTGACATGCCCATAGAAATGCCACATGTCACCTTGGCCTGAGGGCCCTGAAAGCCTCCCCTGAGGCAGCCAGATTGGCATTGTGCCCAGAGCCCTGCTTTCTCGTCACTCAAAGGGAGTTGAAGTTTCTGTCCAGGTCTCGAATCTGTGCCTTGGTGAAGGGCCTGATCACAGAGAGGAACCCAGAGTTCTATTCAGACAGAAAATGTCCTGATTGACCTTCCTCAGAAACCAGACTATAGCTGGGCTGCAGGGTTAGGCAAAAGGAACCGACTTGGCTTCCATTTTCTCCTCCAAGGTTCCCCAGCCCTGTGCTGCAGGGTTACAGGGTCATGGAAGCCGCATCCTGGGAAGGGAGCTGGGGCCCTAGCTATGTCTGAAGCACCTGGAGCAGGAAAAAGTCCATTTTTAATGTTTTATTCTTTTATATTAACAAGCAGACGGGGGGTAGGGTGGGGAGTGAATGGGTGTGCCAGGGCCTATTGCAAACAAACTCCAGATGTGTGTACCACTTTGTACATCTGGCTTTATGTGAGTACTGGGGAATCAAACCCAAGCCTTCAGGCTTTGCAAGCAAGTGCCTTTATCCACGGAGCCATCTCCCCAGCCTGAGTCCTCTTTCTCAATGACTAAAGTACAAGATAACTTTTCTTTGGTTCTCTGAAACCACTCTGTCTCCTGAGAGTTTCTTGGGTGTAAAGAAAGATGCTCTAACTTCAGGATCCCTTCTGCTGAGACCAGGCAGCCACGAGGAAGGGCAAGGACCTATGGGTGCAGATTCTTACTGGGCTGATAACCTGTTCTTTTAAGAGATGGCTGGGAACAGAGCTGGATGGTATGTCATACATATGTATATGTGTATGTGTGTGGTATGTTGGCATGTGTTTATGTGTGTTTGTGGGGGGCAGGTGTGTGCAGGTATACATGGGTACATGGGTACACATGCCTGTGGAGGCCAACGCCAGAGGTCAATGTCAGAGGTCTTCCTGGATCACCTTGTTCTTTGCACTGAATGCAGATTGGGATAGACTAGCTGGAGCCAGCAAGCAAACCCAAGGGATCCTCCTGTTACCACTTCTTCGGTGCTGGGATTACAGAAATGTGCCACCACACTCAGCTCTTCATGAGGGTGCTGAGGACTGAACTTGGGTCCTCATACTTGTGCAACAAATACTTTCACCACTGAGCCATCTCCCCCAGCCCACAGGGGAATCTTTAACAGGTCACCTGAGGAAAAATATGGAAAGAAAGTTAATTTTAAAAGCATGAGCCTTAAAACGAGTAATGAAGATCCCCCCCCCCATTTTATGCATTTCACAATGGTGGTTTTTCTGGTCTATCCCAGGCTAGTGCCCTGAGCTAACTAGAGCTTAGCAATTAAGGAAAGTGGCCTATTTGAGCATATCTGGATGAATGGATTTGTTTGGGGCAATACTTCCTGAAGTGGCTATAGGCTAGATGGGTTAAGAGCTGGAGAGATGGTCCAGTGGTTAAGGCACTTGCCTGCAAAGCCTAACAATTTGGGTTCGATTCCCCAGTACCCACATAAAGCCAGATGCACAGTGGTGCATGCATTTGGAGTTCATTTGCAATGGCTAGAGACCCTGGTGTGTGCCCATTCTCTCTCTCTCTCTCTCTCTCTCTCTCTCTCTCTCTCTCTCTCTCTCTCCTTTATCTCTGCTTGCAAGTAAACAAATAAATTTAAAAAAATTTTTAACCTCCTTTGTTAAAAAGAAGTTGAGCCACTTCAAGAAAAAAAATATATTAATAATATGGGCTCCCGAGAAGCCTACTGCTGTGTGTGGCTCTGCGACGAAGGTGACCAAGGTGACCCTCACTGTGCGAAGTCTTTGAGGCCCAAAGGCGACTGCCCCATCTAAGGTCCTGCATGCAGCATCTGGTCCTCACAAGCTTCCTTTGAGCACTTCTGCCCATGGCACTGTATGACAGGATCAGGAAATGAAGGGAGGGAGGAAAGTGCATATCCATCTGCTACCCTCTAGCCTTTGAACTTGACCTGCACCTCTGGGAGCCCAGCTTCTCACTGCTGTGTTTTCAGTTTTTCAGCCTCAGGATTTCTTTTTGATGAGAGTCAGGCAGGATGCAGGGCCTGAAGAAATAGCTGGGTGAGCACCTGTGGACGCACTGATCCAGCTGGGGCCCTGTTAGAGCAGCCCTGTCCCCTGACCTGGACAGGAAGCTATGTAGGACACGATTTCCAAGGATACAGCTGAATGGAGTAGAAGAAATACACACTCTGCAGACTTCTGTCCCTCTCTGGATGGTAGCAGTATTCAAGGGTGGCCCCCAGTGAAACCCTCAAGCTAGACGATAGCCTACATTGCTGATGGCACCTTAAGATACTGGAGATAAGGGCAGGGAGACGATTCCAGGTTCCAGGTAAGGTCTCACTCTAGCCCAGGCTGACCTGGAACTCACTCTATAGTTCCAGGCTGGCCTGGAGCTCACAGCGCTCCTTCCACCTCTGCCTCCTGATACTGGGATTAATGGTGAGTGCCACCACGCCTGGTACACCTTCCCATGTTGTAAGTACAGATCCTTTTATAGCTCAGCACAGTGACTTCCAAGGACAGCTCATAGGCAGGAGGATGAAGTCAGCTTCAGAGGCCATCCTGTGGGCCTCTACAGACCCTCGGGCCTCACCCAGCACCCAGCCCATGGCCATGGAACAGTGGTCATCCCTTGCTCTGTTTGCTCCTAACAAACCACACAGCACACCTGGACCAGAGGACTTGTCCAAGCCAGGACGACGCAGTGGTCTGTCGTCCATGGAGTCAGAAGGCTAAATGCAATGTTCTGGTACCTCAGAGCAATGCTGAAGGACTAGATCTAAACCACGACCAAGCCTTCTGCATAACCATAAACAATTACATGCCTGGTATTAATTTCTAAATCACACCCTTTACAATGTTGGTGTAACAACTTTCAAGAGTTAAGAGAAGGGGCTGAGAGATTGCTCAGTGGTTAAGGCACTTGCCTGTAAAGCCTAATGACCCAGGTTTGATTCTCCAGTACCCACATAAAGTCAGATGCACAAAGTGCCACATGCATCTAGTTTGTTCACAGCAGCTGGAAGCCCTAACATGCCCATTCTCTCTCTCTCTCTCTCTCTCTCTCTCTCTCTCTCTCTCTCTCTCTCTCTCTCTCACACACACACACACACACACACACACACACACACACACCACAAATAACATATAGCCCAGGAACCTTTAATCCCAGCACTTGGGAGGTAGAGTTAAAAGGATCGCCACGATTTCAAGGCCACCCTGAGATTCCATAGTGAATACCAGGTCAACCTGGGCTAGAGCAAGACCCTACCTTGAAAACAAACATAAAAATGGATTATAAGATAAGTACAAAGGTGTGGGCCTGTAATCCCAGCTCTGGGGAGGCTGAGTCGGGAGGATTACAATTTAAAGGCCAGCCTTGAGATACATGGTAAAACCCTGTCTCAGAGAAAAGAAACAAGAGAGAAAAAAGTTGTAAAAAAAAAAAAAAAAAAGTTATGAGCTGGAGAAGCAGCTCAAGTGGTCGAGTACTTGCCTAACATGCACAAAGCCCTGGATTCTATCCCCGGGATCATATGAACTGGACATGGTAGTGCACACCTATAATCCCAGCACTTGAGAGTTAATGGCAGGAAGATCAGAAGTTTAAGGTCAACTTCAGGTACTTAGTGAGTTATTAGTCGGCCTGGGATACATGAGACCCTGACTCAAAACACACAGAAACACACAGAAACACACACACACACACACACACACACACACACACACACAGAGTTAGCTTAACTGTTACCATGCTAATATCCAGGAGCAGGTGCTCTGGTGCTGAGCTGTGCCAAGGCCCCAAGCAGTATTGCCGTAGGAGAATGAACTCACATGGTCCCTCGCTGGAGAGGGCAGAGGAGCAGCTGTGAAGCAGCGTGAAGGAGGCCAGGCGCTCCTTGTGGCATCAACCATAAGGATGAGTTGGGTCCACAGAAGCGTGATTAAGTTGCCTACTGTGGAGGAGGACATAACAGGAAGCTGGCCATCGTGGGCTTTGGGCCTCAAACTCTGAACAGAGGCTTATCCATGGCCTGTGTAGCATCCTGTTGGGGAACAAGAGGAAAAGCAGGGGAGAGGCTGTCTTCCGTGCCTAGGGTACTGAGACGTCCATAGGATGCAAAGTTAGGGGCCTGGCGTTGCCAAAAACCTTAAGGATCACTTGTCAGAGTAAACGATGGACTCCCAGGAGGAGAACCTGAAGGGTTTGGAGTCAGAAGCATCAGAAAAGTTCTCACACAGAGGGCAGAGGAGGAGGAGGAGGAGAAGGATAAGAAAAAGAGGGAAAGGAAGAGGAAGAGGGGGAAGAGGAAAAGGAACAGAGGAGGAGGAACAGGAGAGGGAGAATGCCGTAGTCACGCAGGATAGACCCTAAGAAGGAAGCGATAGGTATTTCAGAGCCCTGAACGTGATGAATGGACAGAAAGCACCCAACGGGCCATGGAGATGGGCCACCAGAACCTTTGTTTGGAGCCAGATCAGCAAAAGATGAGCCTCCCAGGGTCATGACATCAGCGACCTTTAAATAGTAAATGCCACCCCAAATGTCATGGCCCTGGAGTTTCTGGGCTCCACATGCCACTTAAATTCACAGGCACCTTGGATTGGTCAATGATTCCTTATTCTCACCCCTTCTGAAGGCCAGTGTGCCTTCCCACCTGCATTTTCTAGGGCTCCTTCTAACCACAGAACTGAGTTTGGGTTGACTTGTTTTTTTTCATTTTCCAGCAATTGTAAAATTTGGTCCATAAGACAGAAAATACTGTAAGTGCTCATTTTGGTAATCAGATCTGTGTTTGACACTAAGTACGTAGTAAGCAAATGCTCTATCCTATAAATGTAATATAATTTTTGAACGTATACTAGCTTTAGATCGACCAAGACCATATTCATTTCTCCTAGAAGGGCTACATAGCCACAGGTTTATTCTTCAGCACACTTCTTACAGGCGGGGAGGAGCCACTTGGGGACATAAAAGCATCTCTGTGTCTCACAAATAACTGTATTCAGGGACACAAAGCCCAACTGTTGTAAAAATATTAGTATTCAAATGCTCTTGTGTTTTGTTAATGCATGTAATATTGGACAAAATAGCCATTGTCTTCCTTCCACGTTTGCATTCATTTATATCAACCCCAGAATATATGGCCCAGCCCCCAAGACAGGCTCAGTTGTCCCTGCTGTTCCCTTCACCTCTAAACCAACATTGCCGCCCTCCCCCCTTCACATGCCACCTCTTTTCTGTTACTGTCTCAAACACTCCGGAGCCACACTACGTTTGATTAACAGGCTAGAAATACCAGGGTTCTTCATGGTGCCACCAAACATGCCCACCCACCTCGCCCTGTGTTTTCCTCACTCTTCCTGAACCAAGTGGCCCATCACCGCCGCACCCAGCATGGAGGCCTGGATCCCCTGGGCAGCTGGGAGCACCGTGAGTCCACAGCAGGCCTGGTTCCCAGCACTTCTCTGACGTCTCATCACTGGAAACCGTTTGTGCTCAATGAGGGCATGTGTGGCTCTGTTTGGAAATAAGCTCCTATGATCAGCTGGGCTTATTGATTGATGATGACTGGCATGGAGGACATGATCAGTGTCATTTGTGGGTCAGTTTCTTGAGCCATATGGTGTGCATATGTGTGTGCTTGTATCGCATGGACACCCACGTGGAGCAAGTGTCAGTGTGTGTGAGTGCCCATGTGTGTGGAGGCCAGAAGTTGATATCAAATGTCATCTTCAGTCACTTTGCACCTTGGTTCTTGAGATAGGATCTCTAGTTGAACCTAGAGTCCCCGTTCACCACTCACTGGACTATCCTCTCTAGCAAGCAAGCCCCAGGATCCCCTATCTCTGCCTTCCCCGGCACTGGGAATTACAGGCATGCTCCACCACACCCAGTTTTTTTTTACTTGGGTGCTAGGGATTTGAACTCAAATCCTCATGCTTACACAGGCTCTACCCACTGGGCAATCTCCCCAGCCCCACCCATATGATTTTTAATTAATTTTTTATATTTTTACTTATTTATTTGAGAGGGAGAGACAAAGAGGCAGAGAGAGAGAAAGAGAGAGAGAGAGAGGTGGGGGAGTGAGAGCGTGGGTATGCCAAGGCTACCTACCACTGCAAATGAACTCCAGATGCATGTGCCATTTTGTGCATCTGGCTTTATGTGGATACTGGGAAATTGAACCCAGATTTTCAAGCTTTGCAAGCCAGTGCCTTTAACCACTGAGCCATCTTTCCAGCCCCATCCATATGATTTTGATGAATGAGTTTCAAACCTTTGGGGGGAATGTGTGGTATTTGTACTCTTACAGTATTCACACACACTTCCACCAATTACATTACAACACCCGCTTCAGCCCTCTCGGCCATCCCCAATACCCATAGCCTGTCTTCTGTGTGTCCCCAAACTGTCTATGAAATAAGAACCTTCGTGAGCGCAGGCAGCTGCCAGAAAGGGCTGTCCTTTCAATTCACCCTAGACATCTTGAGACATTAAAATGCTGAGACATGAGGAGAACCACGCTGCCGTCAGAAGCACCTCTTGATGGCGCTAACTATGAGACATTTTGCACATGCACCATTTTATCAATAGCATCCTCGAGATGGGGGCCCAGGAGGCCAGCGAGCTGTCACATGCCAGAAGCTGCCATGAGCAGGTCATTCTGTGTGAGGTCACTCTGAGGAAGTACAGATGAGGGTGCTGATGGCCAGGTTGTATTTCTAGTGATGATCTGTTCACCTGTGTGTATTTATGTTGGTTGCTCACATGAGCTTAGCTCTCCTCAAAAACTCAGGTCTGCTGTTCAGAGCAAATGAGGCAGCCTGTCCTGGAGACCTCTGCAGGCTTAGTTTAACTCGTGGGAATGTTGGAGAGCATTTTCTCAGGTTAGACTCTCACTGATTGTCCTCCCAATGCAAACAAAGACCGTACAGGGCGAAGCCTGAGGTGTTGGCTTCTCACTGGGGTGTTTGTGACCCCAAGTTTGTGGGAGCTAGCTGTACAAAGTCACTCAGCAGGCCGAGTGTCCACTCCTAGAAGCTCTGCCCTGTGGGTGGACTGAGAACTGGGGCTCTTACTCAAGAAAAGTTTTCTGTGTACACGTCAGTGCTGAGCACCCCTGGAATCCTGGTTCCCTCCAGGCAGAGTCTTAGGGTCACCCCCTGAGAGCACCCCAGGGATGAGCTATTAAGCAGTGACTTGGGAGAGAGTATTTCACACATGTGACCACAAACTTGCTGGGGAGGTCCAGCTGCACCCCCACATCCACTCTGTCCCCCACTGTGATACGCCATGGCTGCTGGGATTATTGTCAGAATCCTGGAGATGCTTCTGTTGAGTCATGGAAGCCAGGGTGCTCGTGAGGCTCTGACCCAGTTACTGGAGGACGCCTTCGAGAAAACTGGTCAGAAATGGAGTCCTGCCCACCGCCACCGATGCTTTCACCATCTCCTGGCCTCTTTCCTTCTCTGGGCCCTCTCTGGAATTTAGGGTCTGTGGTGCTGCCCCACCCACCCCCAGCCTGACCCAAGTGCTTTCACCATTGTGAGGGTACTTTCCCACCCCCAACCTCCTGCCCTGATCTCCCAGGGGGCCCTTCTCTGTGGTCAGTCTTAGAACCAGCTGCCCAGTACTCAGGAAAAGCTCCAGCTTCACGTGTGGGATGGGCCCTCCCTGGACCAGGCCACCCTCCTGCCTCCCCACCTCCCTCTGCACTTAGCAGATGGCAGACCTGTACTCTCCCCTCAACCCTCCTGCCTCCCCATCCTACTGAACCACATAGCCCAGCACCTGGAACTCTTCCTGCCCAGGCCTCTGGGGAGCATCTGGCTTTCCCAACCCCGTCCCCTCAGGGCCCAGACTCATTATCATGAGGCATCCCCTCCCAAAGTCCTTCCTGTGGGCCTTTCACCTGCTGTCTTTCTTCATGCTGTCACCTGAGTGAAAGTGCACACCAGGTGACAGGTAGCCATACCCTAGGGACCTAAGGTTGTGGAGATCAGAAGTCCTGAATCAGTCAAGATGTCTGAGGGCCACGCACCCTCTGAAGGCTCTGGGAAAGTCTTTTCCAGGCCCATTACCTTCAGATGAGTTTTTTGGTCTCCTGTGACATGTGGCTCCATCTCTCAGGTTCCCCCTCCACCTGCACATTCCTTCCCCCGAGTATTGGGTTCTCTGTGTCTACATTGCCCTCCCTTACAAAAAAGGACCCCAGTCAGAGGACTGCAGCATGAGCTCCCTTCTTCGGACCACTTCTGCAAAGACCCTGTTGCCAAATAAGATCACATTCACAGGTAGAGAGCTAGGACGTACAGATGTCACCAGAGGTGGGCACTGTTCAGCACATGACACACACTTCCATCTAATTCCCCCACTGCAGTGGGAACTTCACAGGGAACAGGGCTGTCTTCTTCATCACTGTAACTCAGACGTCTAGAGCAATGCGTGATGCTTATTAGGTACTCAGTAAATATTGGGTGGGTGGATGAGCAGAAGGCTGGATAAACGAGTAGGTAGGTGAATGGATGAACAGGTTGGTGAGTAGATGGCTGAATGGCAGGGTGGACAGAGGTATGGATAAGTGAGTGAGTAGATGGATTTCTTGGGTAAGTATCAGTGGATGGATGGATGGATGGATGGATGGATGGATGGATGGATGGATGGACGGACTAGTGGGAAGTTGGGTGAAGGGAGTAAGTAGATGGCGCATGTAATACAAGAAAGTGTGTTTTAGCCATATTGTCTATAAGTAATAGAGTTGGAGAGGAAATTAAAAATTTACCTAAATCTAGCTTTCTGTAACTTGAGAGCAAAATGGATTATTGCCACTTGAGAGAGAAATGCTGTGTTATTGGTAAAATAGTACGAGATGGTGAACAGGCATGAAGTATCCAGACCCCACATCGGGCACTCTAATTGTTGCTGCTCACAGGGGGCAGGCTAGAGCAAACTGCCCTGAGCAAGAGGCCTTGTGTGGAATCAGGGAAGAGAGGACTCCTCAGTGGCCCATTTCTGTATAGCATAAAATGGGAAAAGATGTGGGGAGCTCTAGGGGGGTTGTTTGTTTGTTTGTTTGTTTGCTTGCTTGCTTGCTTGCTTGCTTTACCAGGAACACTAAAGCCACCTTTATCAATAAATGTCCCCAGTATGGTGAGCTTCCTCACAGGTGGCCTTTTGGATAGCAGACACCCCACAAGGGGCCTGCACTCTTGGGCTCCCCCATTCAGTAAGTGGCTCAGGGGACGTTTTGACATGACGGCTGGAGAGGCTCAGGTCACTTCCCTTCTGATGGGGTCATGGAGTTGACTCTCCCAACACCAAGGATACTCAGTCCAGGTTAGCCCCTGTCAAGGCAGTCTGCGGTACTGTGGACCGCCCGGGCCCTGCACGTACTCTGTGGGTTTTATAGGAGACAGCTAGTTCAAGATTCCAGGAAGAAAGCGGCTTTGTCCCAGGCCTGGCCATGCACAGGCCTGCATTCATATCTCATTGTTGTTCCAGGGGAGGCAGATGCAATCCAGAACAATGGGACCTCGGCTGAGGACACAGCGGTGACAGACTCCAAGTGCACAGTGGACCCAAAGAATGCCTGGCAGGGAGCCCACCCAGCTGACCCAAGGAGCCGCCCCCACTTGATCCGCCTCTTTTCCCGAGATGCCCCAGGAAGGGAGGACAACACCTTCAAAGACAGGCCCTCAGAGTCTGACGAGCTCCAGACCATCCAAGAAGACACCGCAGCAGCTTCCGAAGGCCTGGATACGATGGCGTCACAAAAGAGACCCTCCCAGAGGCACGGATCCAAGTACCTGGCCACAGCAAGTACCATGGACCATGCCAGGCATGGCTTCCTCCCAAAGCACAGAGACACGGGCATCCTTGACTCCATCGGGCGCTTCTTTAGCGGTGACAAGGGTGCACCCAAGCGGGGCTCCGGCAAGGTGAGCTCCGTGGACTAGAGGAGCTGTGGGTTGGCCACAGAGAGAAAGGAGAGGTGGGCAGGAGAGCTGGGCCAGCTATGGCAGCAGCACCCACATGTCTGGGCTCCGGTCCTGGCCTAAGAGAGTGCTTGCTTGGTTGTCACTTAACCTTCTGTCACTCATTTGTCCTCTCTGTTCTCCTCACAAGGGACTGTGATTGGGGTGTGGCTTGGGAATGCATCCTGGATCTGGGGTGCCCTGGACATAACAAGGCAGAGTGTCACACCCTCGGGTCCCTGTGAGCTGTGCTTGGGGCCTCCCTGCCTCTGAACAGTGCTTTTGGGCTCCACCCTGACTCCCGATCCATTCTCTGCTGGGGCTGGGGTCCCGGCTGCTAGCTTCTTGCTGCTCTGAGACAATGACCAATTGAGGTTAAGGAGGCCTTCGGAACAAAGCCCTTCTTTGAAATTTGTCCAAGAGGTTCACTGGAAAGGGGTGGCGGGCTGAATGAATGTTTACAAATCAAAATGCATTTGCTTGTGATTATATTCATTTGAACATAGAATCTAGCTTCATGATGTCAAAGCAAATGTTCTGTGGATTTAAAAAAAAATTGTATCACAGGGAAAACTGTTGCTGGTGATCCGGTTTCTAAGAGCAACTTCTGGAGTGGGTTGTATGTCATTAATCTGTGGCTGATGTTTGTTACGGAGCCAGAACCAAGTGGTCATCATATGGATGACACTTGTCAAGACTTTTCTTCTGCTGGTTGGCTGGGAAATTTGGGGGCAGGGGAGAGAGACGTGGGGGTGCGAGCATTTCACGCACAAGCTCTGATTGCTGAATGTCACAAAATATGTCCGGTTTCTTCTGCCTGTGCGTTGTACTTATTCTGCAAACCCTTTGGGAACACAAAAGGCTTTTGAATAAAGTGTGGGATAGAGGTCTCACCATGAAGATGTATCCTCATCACAACCCTAGGGCAATTGGAGCTTCGGGTTTTCTGAACCAACCTATAGTCTTCAGCTAGACTTGTGAACGTGACAGATGATCACGAAATTATTAATGAACACAATATCAGCTCACTTCTCTGGGGGATCAGAGCCCATGGTGTCACAGCAGTAAAGCACCGACGTCTGCTCCAGCTAGGGTCCACGGTGTGATGTGTGTGATGTGTCATGTTGCCGTGACTTGCTTGTCACTGACGCCTGGTGTTGTTTTAAGTGCTAAGGGAATTCTTAACCTTCAGGGTCTGTCTCGGTAGACATTGCTTGTCCTTATTGGCAGAGCTCCTCAGTGTGCTCGTGCTGTGGTTTATTCCTGATGCTAATTTCAAGCACCCCACTTGCTCTGCAGCCCCACCGAGCCTGGTGCCCTGCGATGCCAAGTGCCCCTACGCATAGCTTTGAAGTCTTAACCCATGCTGCTCAGGGGAAGAGCACTTTAACTGAAAGAAAACAAAGTCTTGACAGCATGGATTCTAGAACTTGCTTTGTTTCCGCATGATTCAGGTTGATGTAAGCTCACGGCAGCATTTATCTATGGCACTGGGAAACATCTCCGCACAGACCCTGTGTATGCATTCATGTTTCTATCGGTGCAAGGTTCGACTTTCACTGTCTCAACACACTTCAAAGTCTCAAAGAAAATTCCAGGCTTAGGAGCAGTCAGAGCATTTTCCAATATTGTCTCTCAGATGATCAAGGATCCTACTTTAAAAAATTAATTAATAATAAATATGAAAAATAAAATATTTTCACAGGACTTTAAAAATATTTTAAATTTTTTTTCTCTCAAAGAAAATTCCAGGCTTAGGAGCAGTCAGAGCACTTTCCAGTAGTGTCTCTCAGATGATCAAGGATCCTACCTAAAAATAAATAAATAAATAAATAAATAAATAAATAAATAAATAAGAAATATGAAAAATAAAATATTTTCACAGGACTTTAAAAATATTTTTAAATTTTTAAGTAATTGTTTTTTTAAAAAAAAAATTTTGAGGCATCAATTTTTCCCACCACCACTGAGCATTTTGAATACTGATTTTAAAGGAGCAACATTAATGCAAAAAAAATTTTCCTTAGTGTTTATGTGTGATCTTTAGTTTCTCATGTTTTTGCTACTTCTTTCTAATTAGCCTACAGAGTCATGGCTTTCATGATGGCATTTCCACACACACTTTGTGTTTTTGGATGTTCCCTTCCTGCAGCTCGTCCCAAGCACAGCCAGGAGTACCATCCTCCTGAAGGATGGCTGTCCAGGCATGGCGCTGGGAACTGACCATGTGTCCCCATGTCCACCGTTTGGGTGTGACTTCTTTGTTGTTCAACACTGGAGATGTAAGCGGAGTTCAGTCTGTGCTCAGCTTCAAGCCCACCATCAATCACCCTGGAAATCTGGGATCCTTCCTATTGTGGGCTCTGGGGTATTTTACTGTGTCTACTTGGATTTTCTTGTCTGTGAATCAGGAGGGCTCCCATTTTTCTATGCTGCATAGGTCCTTGGAATAGACTTAAGAAATGTGCAAAGAAGAATCCAAGGGTTGACTGTCGCTCGTGACAAAAGCATGCATCACCGTTGCTATTTTAAAAAGAGGCATCTAAGACATGTAGGGTGCTCAGGGATGGCTGCCTGTGCCAGCTGCCCATCCCGTCAAAAGGCAGCCATGCCTGCCTCAAGCAAGGTCTGTGGGTAGGCACCCAGAGATGAAGAATGAGCCCCCCCCCACCTCAGAATGCAGTTGCTGGTCCCTCTGGCACCCACTTCCTCCTGCCCTGGGCATGTGTTCCCTTGGTGCCATGCAGACCCGCCGCCCCCGGCACACAGAATGCAGGGACAACACCCAGCCTTTGTGTGCCCACCCGAGGCTGGCATTCAAGGAAAGTGCATAAGGAATGCCTTGAGGAGGCATATTCTTCTGAGAGCCATGAGTGAAAACTCCCTTGCAGAGAGCTGTTCTCTGCTGTGGTCAGGAAGAAAGGGGGGCTGTGGCGATGCCTTGGGGGGGAACAGGTTTTCCCATCTCTGGAAAGTCAGGACCTTATGAGAAATAGGGAGCGGTGGCTTTGGGGAAAGGGCAGAAGACACCTGCTCTGACCCCTTCCCCTGTCACTCACTGTCAAGGAGTGCCAGCTCCAGTCCTTGGACAGACCTGCCCAGGCCTTGGAAATCACTCCTTCTTAGCTGCTGCTCACCAACTAACTAATCTGCATGCACAGTGCCGTGCACACAGCGAGAAATGCCGCGAGACACCGCCTCCTCTGCCACTGCCACTGTACCTTTATAGGGCTTTAATAAAGTAGCTGCCTTGCTGATGGCATCGCTTATTCTCATCCATTTATTTTACATTAAATCTTCATTCGTCATCTGCTAGTGTGGACATTTCATCATTCAGCCTTCAGAGGACTGCTCTGCCTCTAATTTTGGTAAAATAGGATTAGAACCGTTCCCATTGCTCAGTCTTGTAAATTAACCAGAATGTCTGTTTCCTTTATAGTTGTTGCTGCATTTTAATTTCATTAAGTGTATCTCAGTTCTATAATAACTTCATCTATTGTTAACACATCATCCTAAGGTTGTAGCTAAGCTCTGTGATCCTATGATAGGGTGGCATCAGAGGTGACAGGAAGGAAATGTTGGAGCACCCGTGTGGCACCCCATGGATGCACATGGATCACCACCACGGTCAGGATCAAAGTGCTTGTCATTGGAGAGGTCAGCTGAATCCCTGGCTTCTGCTAACAGTGGTAAGAGTCCAGGGGTGCACATTAAACCAAACTGAACCCCGGATATGAGCGTCTGGGAGCCAGCCTGCCTCTCACTACATCCATTCGGCTAGAATTTCTCCAGAGAGGCTCCAGAGAAAAATCCACATGTGAACACTTTGTGAGGTTTCTGATAGGAATTCCTTTTGTAGTGTACTTGCCCTGATCAGTTGTGGGTCCCAGGTATGTGACTCGGTCGCCACCTGCTTACTTGGTCCTTCTGTTGCCCCAGTGGTCACAGCTACCTAAATGGGTGACACTTACACTGGAATCTGATGGGCACTCGCTTTCTGTAAAAGTGGTACTTTTGTAAATTAAGTTTGTATTTTGTGGTGATCGCCATCTGGTGGTTGTATTACAATTTGATTCTGTTATGAACTTCGTGTTATGTATATTTTCTGCCTTTTTATGCGCTCATTAAACATTTTAACAGACCAAGGATGTTGTACTAATTGCAGGCTTTTTAATTGTGGGCTTTTTAAGTTGTCTTTTGATTTCATGAATGGCTCGGTGCAACTGGCATTTCCGTGGCCTTGGGACACACCAGCAGGGGAGTCTGGGCACCTGAGATCTTGTGACCTTTTTTAACATGAAGATTGCAGTGTCCTGTCTCTAATCACGGGCGCTGCATGTTCTCTTGCAGTGACTGCATGCTGTCCTGGTCTCCCAAGGCCATGGCTTGGGCACTGAAGACTTGGGCCACCCAACAAATATTCATTGTGTGAGCACCCCCAAGGAGGGTGACAAGAATCCTCTCCTGGCTCCTCTTGAGGGTGATATTGCAGGTGTGAGGCTCAGGATAAACATGACAGCAAATAAGTAAGAGATAAGAACAATGACAATGAACAAATTTTGATGTGGCCCGCCTTTATCTGTGTGGCATACTTGCCAGGGTCCTGGATCCTGACTCTCACCTTCTTTAAGGGATTTCTTTTCCCTGTCATTGATATTCCTTTGGGGAAAAGGATTAGCTGTTTGGTAACGGGCAATTGTGACTGGGTGGTGAGGAACTTAGCTTGGCATCTCAAGAAGTAGATCATTATTGAGGGGAAAGAAAATCCCACACGAACATCACTAGGGTATTGATTTAAGGGTTATAGGAATCACCTGTCAAACCCTGACTTAATCGTGTTAGCTTGGCATTTTTCTGTCATGTCTATTAGCACACTCTTAAATGCTCCAAAACATCCCACTTCATGGGGGGAAAAAAGTAAAGAGGGAACAAGAAAGCAGCTTAGAGAAAATGATATCTAAGTGTGGGCTTAATGCCTGAGATTTCCCCAAGGGGCTGTTCGTGCCCTCCCCTCCCCCTGCTCTCCTCGCAGGTGTACCCCAATCCAGAGTCTGGAAGTGCCTCCACCTCCCTTAGTATGAGAGGTAAACCAGCTACTGTGAACCCCATAGGGTGAGAGGAGGCCTGCACCCCTTTTACCAACCCTCTTTGGGAATGGTGGCTTGCTCCTAACACCAGGGGTACAGGTTGCACTTCCTGTAGGTACCACCTGGATGTCTTGTTCCCACCCCAGCATTGTGCCCTCCCCCAGCACAGACAACCAGGCATCCCAGAAGTTTGGGTGTGACAGTGAAGGGGATTGATGCCAGCCCACCTCACAGTGACAATCCTAGCCCTGGACAAGGCCAGGGCTCTGCACAGAGGTAACATAAACAGAAGCATCCCTTGGCTTGTAACCTGAGCTTGCTCAGTCACCATTAGCATTGCTGTGGGCACAGCGAAGGCTTACCAACATGAAAGAGCACTTCAGGCTTGCTCAGGGAGGGAGGCTTCTCCCGATTTCAGGTATCAGGAATTTACGTCACCACTAATGTTTGCTGGTCTAGAAGTAGCCTCGCTCATGTGAGCAGAACGCTTGTGAATGAGGTGTTCTGCTAAGCAGGTGGCCATCACCCCACCGTGTCAACGTTTGGTCATACTTCTGAAGAACACTAACACATGGAGTCACGCTACGGTCACCTCTGCACATGCCCACTGTCAGCCTGCTAACAAGACCATTTCACCTGTAACCTGGATGTGAATCTCCTGAGAATCATGGCAATGATTAGATGATCTTGACTCCGATAAGTCCCCCTCCTTTTTTCTCTCGCTCCTTCCCTCCCACCTCCCTTCCTCTGTCCATTGTGCCATAAATGATCAAAAATAGCCCCTCCCTGCAAGCCATAGATCTCTTCTGAAAGCCACATCGCCTGAACTTCCTCCATGTGGCAGACACTCTTGTCACTAACAGAATGAGGAAAATCAACGAGGAACAGACACAGCAACATAGCTGAGGTTGACATAATTGATGGCGAGGAATGAGTTCCTAAGCTTCGCCAATGTCCAGAATGAATGTGGCAATGAAATGTTATTCTAGACTACTAGGAAGATGACTCGGTGCTTCAAGGTGCTTACGTGCAAGCCTACCAGCACACGGTCAATCCCCCAGCACCCATGCAGAACCCGATGTAAAGTGATGCGTCTGTAATCCCGACACTCCTATGGCAATGGGAAATGGTACCGGGAGAATCTTGAACCAAGAGGCTCAGTTAGATGGATGCACACACAGGGAAAAACAAAGGAGACCCTGTCTCCAGCGAGGGGTAAAGGAGAAGACAAACACCTGAGATTGTCCTCAGACCTCCACACATACACCATGTATGCACACACCCGTATACACACACCATACACACCTATACACACACATACACACAACTAAATGGTGCTGCTCCAAACCACTGCTAGGGTGACATTGAGCATTGATGTTCCTAAGAATACTCTAGAAGTCTTGAAAGGCCGGGGAGTGGCATCCACTCTTAACCCTGCAGTGCAGGAGTGACTCCTCTCTGTAAACCCAGCTCAGAAGCTAACACACTAGTTACAAAGAAAAGAATCAATGCCGGGTATGGCGGCTCACACCGTTAACCCCAGCACTCAGGAGGCAGAGAGTTTGAGGTCACTCTGAGACTACACAGTGAATTCCAGGTCAACCTGGGCTACAGTGAGACCCTACCTCAAAAAAAAAAATCAATGGTCTAAAAATAAAATTCTAGGTAAAATATGTATACTTCATTATAGACTAAAAAAATTAATAAAAACCCTTCCTAGCACACTTTGCCTGAGACTGGAAGGTAATTCCCTGCCCTGCTCCTGGCATATCCTCGGGGTCTAGGGCTGGGGAGAAAGCTCAGGGGTGATCACTTTGCCTACCATGCACAAGGCTGTGGGCTCAATATTCAGCACCAGAAAGAAAGGAAAGAGGGAAGAAAGGAAGGGAGGGAGGGGAGGGGAAAAGAGGAAATATAAGCATGTGGTCCATGCTACAATATTAGAAACATTTGGTCATAGAATTTAGCACAAGGATCCAATATAGATTAAAGAAAAAATTTCCCCTAAATCTTTAATCTTCCCCTCTTTTTACTGGGTGCTATCCATCCACCCATCCCTCCTTCCCATCCTCTTAGCTGATCACTCTACCATTGTGGGGTGGCCACACTGATCCTAGAGGTTTTCTGGAGGACTATGGGGCTCTGTGGGCCATGCCCACACTGGACTCACCCCGGCCACTCTGTCCTCCTCGGCAGGTACCCTGGCTAAAGCAGAGCCGGAGCCCTCTGCCCTCTTATACCCGCAGCCAGCCTGGGCTTTGCAACATGTACAAGGTAAGCCACAATCACCATCTCACAGGCTGAGGGCCACATGAGTGTGGGAAATGCTCTCAGCTCCATGGACAAGAACCTCAAGGTGGGCACATGGGTCAGGGCAGGCCAGGCAGGGATTCCAGGGATCCACTTGGATCGGGGACCCTACAGCTCTCCAGGGCATGTGTGAGTCACAGTGAGGAGAGAGAGTAAACCCTGAAGGGACACACCAAAGAGGAAATACCAAACACTCACCTAGGAGGTAAAGATCCCGCTCTTGAGTCCTTGGCATGGAGGTCTCTAAGGACCAGCTGAAAGAACACACCCCATTGTCATGGTGAAGCCCACAGGAATAGGTCATGGACCCATGGTATGTCCTTCAGTGATGTCCCACAAGCCAGAGAGCCACCAGAGGCATTGGCCTAGGAGGACCATCCTGGACCATTCCACTTGCCAGCATCTTTTTCTGACTGCTCTGAAAGCAAGCACCTAACAGATACTGAGCATTCCCTGACTATCAGCTGGGTTAAACTCAAATGGCAAGTGTCTTTGTATCTTCGTTACTTTTTCTGGTGCTATGACAAACTGCCTGACAAAAGCAACATAAGGGAGTGTGGTAGTCAGCCACACATCACTGGGATGAATCTCCAAACCAGGCACAGTTTATGGGAGGAAAGGATTTATTGAAGCTACAGATCCAGGGGAAGTTCCATAATGGCGAAAAAGGCTAGCCCCTTTCACAGGTCCAAGCAGAAAGAGAAATCCATCACAAGCACCACACACACAAGCAAAACAGGCAAGGGCATGGGGGAGATTTCTTTCCCCTTTCTGTAACCTTAGAATGGGTACTTGCAATCCTATCCCAGGCTTGTTGGCTTCCTGGGTCTCTGGAATTTCCTTTCTGTACTACCCTCCCAGGAAGGGATGCTCATTTCTAGCTTCTTGGAGCTTCCTTACATCCTGCCCCCTACTTAGAATCTGCCTTCCTGTGAACATCCTCCGAGACCCACCCAAGATTACTAAAAAGGTCAAGTTGACAACAAAACCTAACCATCACAGGGAAGAAGGGCTTCTTTTGGCTCACAGTTCAAGGAGATCCAGTCCTTCATGACAGGGATGTCCTAGTGTCTGAGCTTGAAGCATCTGGTCTCATCACATCCACCATGAAGGAAGTAGAGAACAATGAATACGGGTGCTCAGGCTAGCTCACTCCTTCTTATTCAATCAGGACCCCACCCACAGAGGGGGTCTTCTCACTTCAATTAACCTAATCTAGAAAGTCCTCACAGATCAGCCCAAAGATTTGTTTCCATGGTGATTCTAAACCTCATCAAATTGACACGTTCAAAAATTCCAAGTCCCTGAGCTTGGTAAAGCTAACATGGATGAAAGACAATGTGGATGCTACCACATGTATGCACTCTGGGGTGACCTTAGGAAAGGCATACACAAGGGCAAGAGGTCCTTCAGTCAACCCCAGTTCCTCACACACACCAATAGAAACTGCTGCTCTTCGAATCATGCCACCCAGAATGTGAAAGGAGGCAAATGTGTGCTCGCTCGGATGCCTGAACACAGAGAGTGTTCTCCCACCATGCTCCACGGAGCGTGAGTGTATAGGGATCCATTACCCGTGAAATTCCTCTGCAAAATGTCAGAGCCAGGCCAGCGAAGGGATGGTGATCAAAGCAGGTGGTGGGAAGAATACCCACAGCCGACAGTCTTTTGAGTCCCTGGGACAGAAGGTTCATGGTGAGACTGGCCAGCAGGGCAGTGCAGGGCCATGAACAAAACTCCTATGGTAGCTGCAGGGGCCTGTCCACTACCTGGTTATGGAGAAGTGGTCAGTGAGGAATGACGCGCATGCCTGCCTGCCAGCCTCTAGGGGCTTAGGCTGAGAAGGTAGCAGAGAGAAGCCCAGAATGGACCACCCTAAGGCCTTGGGATGCTTGATGTGGGCAGCTCAGAAAACTCCTGAGATGGGGTGATGTCCCTTGCGGAATGACAGACTGGCTGCTGGTGACTGGAAGGAGCTCTATGAAGAGTCACTAGTATAATAAATGCCTGTCCTTAACTGCTTTTACCTGCTCAGGTGTAGCTATGCCTGGCTTCAAGATGGGGGTACCTGTCGCAATTCTAAACGTGTTCACATTCCCAGTCTTATGTCCCTCCAGAGCTCTCCTTTCTGGGGCCTACTAAGCTTTATGCCTACTACCTATCTTTGATGGACCGCAACAGGGTTGAGACAGGCACCCCTGCCTAGCAGGTTCATGGCTCTTCTGCTTCAGGTCTTATCATGGAGATAATCGTTTCCATCCTGGAACAAAGGTGAGTGGTATGTCTGAGGGCAATGAGGGGGCACACAGCACCCAGGGCTGAGCAAACAAACCCAATGGCTCTGAGGAATTGGGTTCACTGTGCACAATGCAGACACCTCTTGCCCCTCCTCGCCTTGCCTGGGGCCTCTGCCGGAGCCAGTACAGTAAACCATAGCAAGGAACGTCCATGAATGAATGAATAAATTTTTAAAGGATGAAAGTTTGATTTTTATCCTTTAAAAAATTATTCAGAGGCTGGAGAGATGACTCAGTGGTTAAGGCACTTGCCTGCAAAGCCTCAAAACCTGGGTTCAATTCCTCAGTACCCACATAAAGTGGTGCTTGCGTCTGGAGTTCATTTGCAGTGGCTACCGTCTATGTGCCCATTCTCTCTCTCTCTCTCTCTCTCTCT
>PVHP010017581.1:0-34305 GCA_004024765.1 Zapus hudsonius | reverse complement strand
CAGTGTGCTTGCTGGCTTCTGGAGGTGCTGTCTCTGTCTCTGCTTGGATCTGTGAAAGCAGGGCCAGCCTTTTACTTAACTTCCCCTGGATCTGTTAGTTCAATAATAAGTACTTTCCTCCCAAAAATTGTGCCTGGTTTGGAGATTCATCCCAGCATGTGGCTGACTACAACACATAGATAGATACATAGATACATAGATAGATGACAGATACACAGATAGGTAGATACATAAAGTCACTATAGGTTAAATGGGACAAACATTGTTAATGGTGAGATTCTAGTAGGTGTAGCCTCTCTGTGTGCTCATGGTTAGTGGCAGCTTCCCCTTGGAGTCTGGGTTCTTTGTCTCCATAAGAATTTGCCTTGGATCCAAGTTCTAGCCACTGAGCAGATCTCTTAGTCAATTAGCGAGTTGAGTTGTTGATTACCTGCCTAGGTTAAGCATCACTATTCAAATAAGTTTCATTGTTTTTGCTGCTAACATGAGAAGGATCTGGGCCTTAATTATCCCAAGGACCAGTGACAGTACCTGTCATGGTTTGATATAGGTGTCCCCCACAAACAAATGAATGTGTTCTGATAGATCGATCCTCAGCTGATGGCAGTTTGGGTTTTACAAACTTGATGAAGCTGTGTTGTCAGGGGCGAGCTTATGGGGGTTATAAGCCAGCTTCCCCTTGCCAGAGCTTGGCACACCTTCCTGCCACTATTTGCAGTGCTGAGGCAGAGGTGATGTCCACCCCTCTGCTCATGCTTTCATTTTCCCTGCCAGGATGGAGTCTCCCCTTGAGTCCGCAAGTCAAATAAACCCATTCCTCCACAAGCAGCTTTGTTTGGGTTCTTTCTGCTCAGCAACTAGAAAGTTGACCGCAAAAGTACCTAAAGACAAGAAGATTTAGGGTGCATGCAAAAAGTAGTCACCTGACTGGAGGATGTGTGTGTGAAAAGTAAATCACTAAAACCACAGTGTAGAGACTCGGGTAACTGAGAGCATTATGTAGTTGACAAGCACTCACAGATGTATTTTACCAATTTTCTAAGTATCCCTCCATTCAGTCAAGTCGGCAACAAAAATTGCCATCTCAAAGAAGAAAAAAAGAAATTTGGAGACACATTAAGACATTTTTTTTCCTTTCTCAGTATCTGTGCCAGGATCTCTGGCTCTGTTAAAATTGGCATCTCGACAGATTTTCTTTCTTCTTCAAATTCATGTAGAAACTACTTTGAAAGGAGTTATATAGGTAGAAAATGAGAAAGGTAAGTGCTGAGAAATGACAGTGGAGTGTTCAGCACCAAATGAGGTGTCTTTACCATACCCTCCGAAGCTCAGGGACCATTGCAAAAGAGGGAGCAGAAAGAATGCAAGAGCCAAAAGGAAGGGGAGGAGTGCTTACAATACTGTCTTCCAGACACAAAGTGGCCTTGATATTCATGACCTCACAGTGGCTGATGCTACCTCTCCACAAGACCTGCGTAATAGGAGGAAAAAAGTGACGACATCAAAGTAGAAGGTATACTAGTTGGAAAGAAGAAGGATTCAGTGGAGGGGGGATTAGGGTTGGGGGAAGGAAGAGTGGTGGGGAGGGTATTATGATCATGTATATTGTTTATATTTATAGACGTTTTCAACAAAAAGTTTTAAAAAGAGAAAACGGGACAGGTAAGTATATGGCTGGGTTGATCAATTTATCATCCTAACTGAAGGCTATTAATCCCCATGTGTGATGTTTAAGAGAAATAAACTTGGCTTCTGGTTATTTCCAACACAGGAGCCATACGCCACAGATACTGGCTGTTGGAGATGTATCTGGTGCAACATATGGAAAAGATGCTACTTCAGAAATATTGATTTATAGAATCACAAAAATTAACTTCACCTCTTTTTTACATTAAAAAAACTTTTTATCAACAATATCCATAAACTTAAACATTATACCGTGATCCCAATCCTCCCCACCACTCTCCCTTTTCCCCCTCCTAAATCCTCTCTACACTGAATCCCTTCTTTTTTCCAGGTTGTTTTTTACACTTTTAAATGTGAATTGTTTTTTTATGTCCATTGGGTAGTGCTGAGCAGGATAGAACACAGGGAAGGGAGAAGGGCTTCAGGAAGAACAGTAACATGTCCAGTCGATACTCTGCCAGCACACAGACACGAGGGGACGTGTGGACATGGACAACAGTTATATTACTACAGTGATAAACCAGAGAAGAAATGGCTGTTCTATTCAATAATACAGGCCATATTTCTATCTCATAAAATTGCATTTTGAAGGATTGGTAACAGGGAGCAAAATACAACTAAATAAAAATAAAATACTTAGGCTTGTGTGTGTGGGGGTGTGGGGGTGTGGGTGTGAATTTGTTCCAGAAGACAAATAACAGGTATGTACAGGTGTTTGCATTCCCGTCTTAATATCTCCTGTGTACTGACTCTTAACCACTTTTTAGATTAATTCTAACACAGCCCAGGACAACATGGCCTTCTGTATACTAACACAAATGGGTCATGTGAGGCTGGTGAGAAGAGTTTGTGACTGTACTGAATGCTGCAGCTGATGATCAACTGTGTGTCCCTGGAAAGGTTGCTGACATTCTCTGAAAAACAGCTAGATTGCCCACATGTTTGCAGTTGAATTAGATACAAAGCTGCCCAAGCCTGGAAACCTACATGATCAATACTGTGAAACAGGCTTGTTTGCTGTTCCTTTGCACAGATTTGGTCATGCAGAATAATGGAGGATAGTCATAAAACTTCACTTGCTGGGTCTGGGTGTCTGGATGTCTCACGTTTGCAAAGCTGGTTGTTCTGAAAGATGCAAAGCACTGAAAACCTGCATATAAGGTTGTCACAGTGTTTTCTGTTCTGAAAACCCGGGGATCAAGGAAAATATGGCCTCCTTCCCACAGACAGCCTTGGCCATGGCTGAACCAGATAAGGGGCGGACGGGGCAGGCTCTCTGAAGGCTAAGTAAATAAGATCTGGTTTGGTTAACATGCTGGTTATCTGTGCACACAGATGTTTAGAGGGCTTTCTTTTCCTCACCTGGGTTTGGTAATGCAAGGTTGCCAGAATCAGAGCAACTTCAAGCCTGGCATTTCTACTTTTAAATGCCCAGGGTTTCTGGGTCAAAGTTGAGCCCATGTTATGTAATGTTCTGTCGAGGTAGGACATAGGTCGTTGTGTTTACATAGGAAGCCACGGTGACTTTCAATGTCGTGGGGTGATTGGGGGGGGGATAGAAATGTCATGGGACTAGTCATTGTGGTACCATTGCCCTTCGGAAGCCTGACTTCCAAGCCGTCGATCCTGAGATGGGAGGAGTGAGCAGGACCAGCTAGTGCAGAGCAGGGCTGTGTGTGTGGAGTGTGTGGGTGGGGATGGGTGGGTGTGGGGTGTGCACAAGCCATGGTATATGTGTGGAAGTCAGAGGACCAACTCATAGTGCTGGTCCTCTCTCTGACCTTGATTGAGACAGGATATCTCTTATTGTTCACCACTATAAAAGCCATCTTTGAGATTCTCATGACTTCTTCCCATGGCCATAGGTGTGTTGAGATTATGGATGTATGCACCACTTTGTGCCCAGTGTTACATGGGTGCTGGGTATCTGAACTCCAGTGTACAGGCTTGGGGAACAAATGCCTTTAACCATGGAGCTATTCTCCCCACACCATAGCAAGGCTTTGGCAGTTGCTTTGGTCTCCACTGGTATTCTTTATGGCCCACATACACAAAGCACTGAGCTGCTTCACTTTACCTTAATCAGCCAGGGAACCAGAAAACATAGAGTCAATTTTCCTTAAAACTTGGGGACATGGATAGCCCCAGATTACCTAAAAGCAATGGTCTCCATTGGGGATTGAAGGAAAAACTGTTCATTCAATTCCATTCATTTCTTCCTTTAAAAAATATTTTTATTGGGCTGGAGAGATGGCTCAGTGGTTAAGGCACTTGCCTCCAGTGCCTAAGGCCCCCTGTTCAATTCCCCAGGACCCACATAAGCCAGACCCACAAGGTGGTGGCCCTGGTTCTCTCTCTCTCTCTCTCTCTCTCTCTCTCTCTCTCTCTCTCTGCTTGAAAATGAACAAATAAAATATTTAAAAAAATATTTTTATTTATCTGCAATCAGAGAGCGAGATAGACAGAGAATGGGCATGCCAGGGCCTTCAGCTGCTGCAAACAAACTCCAGATGCATGCACCACTTTATGCATCTGTCTTTACGTAGGCAATTGATCCCAGACGTTAGGCTTTGCAAGCAAGTGCCTTAACTGCTGAACCATCTCTCCAGCCCAGGAAAGAGGATGTCTAAAACAGGTATAAGGGGAAGAAAGTGTCAAAGTATAGCTGTCCAAATCCCAAGGTAAGATGTTTAAGACAGAATCTGATGTTTGATACCTGAGCAGTTCATGGAAGACAGAGAAAGTGTATGCATTGTAGAAATGTCTTAATTGTTAAGGAAATGCTAACTTCTATTCTCTCAAATATCAGTGGCTTAAGATAATAGGAGTTTATTTCTTGGTCCTCGAAAATATAATGTGATTGTTTGTAAATGTGGGATGTTTTCTTCTCTCCAAGAACCGGGGCTCCTTTCATCTTGGGGTTTCCCAGGTGTTGTGCATGCCTGAATCAAGACCTAAACAGAGGTGTGTAGAAGACTATGTGTGGCTTTTTAGGAATAGGATTGGAATTAGTGGACTTGCCTACACACACATCTGGCCAGAGGTGGACATGTAGTCTTGGCAATCTCTGACACATGCCACGGAAATAGAAACCCCAGAAAATCAGTACCTTTTGTGCAAGATCAAGTGCAGAAACTCCAGAGAGCAGGTGCATGGTCTGAAAAAAACAACGCAGCTGGTAAAATGTCACGGGTGGAACTTAGGTCATTCGTGAGGAGCTGAGGTTATAGGCTGCAGGAAAATGTCACTGCTCAGCTGAGGAGTTTTGCTGGGAGGGACTAAAGTCATTCATGAGGAGCTAAGGTCATAGGTTGCAGTTGTGTTGCTAAACTTCCTAGAGTGGGAAATGGAATTATCCTGAAACATTCTATTTTTTCAAGTTTAGAAATATTTTATTGGGTTCAGAGAAGGAAAGAAGAATGATTATAAAGAGCTCCTGCCCGTGAGAAAGTAAGAGCTGGGTAAAACCTACCCAAAGACCCAAATTGGGGTCTTTTATAAATTCTGAACATTCTAAAATTTGAATCTATTTATTTTCTTTTTTAAAAAATATTTTATTATGTATTTATTTATTTCCAAGGAGAGAGAGAGAAAGAGAGAGAGAGAGAGAGAGAGAGCACACTAGAGCCTCTAGCCACTGCAAACCAACTCCAGATGTATGTGCTACCTTGTACATCTGGCTTTATGTGGGTACTAGGGAATCGAACCAGGGTCATTAGGCTTTGCAGGCAAGCATTTTAACCACTGAGTCATCTCTCCAGCTCCTATTTCAATTTTCTAAATAATTCCTAATAGACTCTGTATTCAATATTTGGTCAATTTTATCCTAATTCTGTGCATTGCACAAAAATGAGAGCTCCCCTAACTGTAGCTAGCATCTTGGCCTAACTCAGTGCAGAGATGTGCACATTATTTAGTAAGCCAAAACATGAATTACTTGGTGATACACTGTCATAGTCAGTCACATGCTGCTGGGATGAACCTCCAAACCAGGTCTTTTTGGGAAGAAGGGATTTATTGAATTTGCATATCCATGGGAAGTTCCATAATGGTGAAAGAGACTGGCCCCCTTTCACAGAGAGAAAGCAGAGAGAGAGAGAGAGAGAAGCCATCACCAATGCCCCCCCACACACACACCAGTGAAACAGGTGAGGGGAGGGAGGGAGAGAGATTTCCTTCCCATTTATACAGCCTTAGGGCAGGGTCTTGCAACCCTTTCCCAGACTGTTGACTTCCTGAGTCTCTGAAATTTCCTTCCTGCACTGCTCTCCCAGGAAGGGATGTTTGTTTCAAGTTAACATGACTTCCTGAATCCCCTGAGCATCCTTTCTCTCTTCAATTTGGAGGAAATATTCTATAAAGCATTCATGGGTCACTGTGGATTGTAACAGGTCAAGTTGACAAAACAACCAGCACATACACTGAGAATGATGGTTAGATGGTGTGGAGTGTGACTGTGGAATGAACATCTCATTGCAGGAGTAAAAGACATTCATCTAGAACCTCAGCCTCTCCCTCCATGTCGTCCTCCTTTCCTTCTTTTCTCATTCTTTCTATCCCTCACTCCTTTGTTCTTCGTCTTCTCCTTTATTGCCTTTTCATCCTGCTCCCTCTCTATCTTCTCCTCTCTCTCTCTCTCTCTCTCTCTCTCTCTCTCTCTCTCTCTCTCCCTCTCTCTCTTCCTCTCCTGAGAGTGGAAATTGAATCCAGGGCCTCATGCCTGCTAAACAAGTTCTCTATGGCCCCAGACCAAGATTTCAGTTCTTGAAGGGTTTTTTGATTCTGTTTTGTTGTGCATTGGTATTTTGCTGGGTTGGATAAAAGTGGCTTCAAAACCTTTTACTGTAAAATACTATAAGCAGATATTTCTGTAGCCATTATGCAAATCAAATTGCTTCTCATGCTTGTTCCATTTTTTTGTGTTCTTTCATTCAACAGGGGCTCATTGAAGGCCTGCCATGTGCTAAGCTCTAGGCTAGATTTTCAGTTCAAAGAGGATCAAAGAGGTCCAGACAATTCCAGCCTGCTCCTTTTGTGACACAGAATTGAGTGTGATGGGTCTCATGTGAGAGCCTGCAATGGAGAAAAGGCACTGTACAGGATTGGAGAAGTTGCCCTGAGGAGTACAGGCAGAGAGAAAGAGGGTTGGGAGAGTGGGTGGTCACCATCCAAGTTCACTCAGACCATGAGGAGAGAGTGGGTGGTCACCATCCAAGTTCACTCAGACCATGAGGAGAGAGTGGGTGGTCACCATCCAAGTTCACTCAGACCATGAGGAGAGAGTGGGTGGTCACCATCCAAGTTCACTCAGACCATGAGGAGAGAGTGGGTGGTCACCATCCAAGTTCACTTAGACCATGAGGAGAGAGTGGGTGGTCACCATCCAAGTTCACTTAGACCATCTGGAGAGAGTGGGTGAATTCTAACAAAGTAGTCTGGAAATCGTGCTCCTGATTCACTGTGTCAGGTCTGTCAAGTTCAAGTTCATGGACAACAGGGCACTGCTGAGAGGTCAACACTTCAATATGTAATTCTGTCCCTGTGCCTTCTGTGTGTATTTTCACAATCTCCTTGTCAAACTTTCTGGATGTTCTCTGAGCATGAGTGTGTGTGCACGCGCACACAAACAAACACATTAACACAAATGATGCTATTTTACGTTTTGTTTTGTTTGACATGTAAGCTATTGTACTGTAGCTCAAGCTGGTCAGCTACTCACGATATAGGAATCCTCCTGCCTCAGTCCTCCAAAGTACAGGAATTATAAGCATTTATGGGCATAAACATAATTATTAAGATGGTAACTTGGTGTACATAATAGATACCTTTAGCCAAACAATAGCAGTAACTTTCCCCCTGGGCCTTATAACCTCCCAAGTCATAGGTTTTTGACTAGATTTTCAGTGCCAGACATGAATTCCCTCCTGTGAAGCATGCTTCAAATCCAATTAGAGAGCAGTTGGTTATCCCATTAACAGACATGCCACTATTGCACCAGTGGGCATATCTTGCCTGGCTGGCTAGCCACCAACACTTTTCTCACAAAACAATTTTCATAGATTGTATTTATCCAACTTGTATTTTATTTTCCTCATATTCATAATGTCATCTGATGGTGGATCACTGATTCACCTCTATGTTCTGAATGTCTTTACTTTTTCTCTCTCTTCCCCAGCTTTTTCTTTTTCTTCCTTTTCTTCTCCTACTTCTTTGTTTTATTCTTCTTCTTCTCTTCCTTCTCCTCCTTCTTCTTTTCCTTTTTCTTCCCTTTCTTCTTATTCTCCTTTTTTAAATTTATTCTTGTTTTCATTTTTGTTTTGGCACAGACTGGCCCCAAATTCGATATCTTCCTAATTCAGCCTCCCAAGCACGAAGGTTACAGGTGTGCCCATCACCTCAGGATGCTTTGTTCCCCTGTTTATTCATTCCTCCATGTTATGCTTGGGTTATAAATAGTATTGTCAACTTTCAATGTAAACCGCAATCTGTTTTTCTTCCACTATACAAACTTGAAAGATTGCTTGTATTTCAATGTGTTTAAGGGAATGATAATTGAAAAGCTACATGAGCTGGTCTGGCAACAGTGTTGATTTTCAAGACAGCTGTTTTCAAACATGTGGAAACAGTGTGGTTACACACATTCTCACAGACCTTCACAAAGAATGGTATATTAAGAAGGAGAGAGATGAAAACCTCCAGTATAAAGGATGGGTATTCTGATCATTACATAAACACATCAGGAGAGAACTTTCCATAGTTACCACTTTCTCTTCTTCCCACGAGCACCTTGGAACACTAGACCTACTTTATCAATCTGGGCTTATCTGTGATTAAAATTAGAAATATGCCCTTGGAACTTCTCTCTTTTCATGCCACCTTCCCATGGCAATGTTCATAAAGATAAGCCTCTTCTATAAAAGGACCTCTCAGCAGTGCCCTGTTGTCCGTGAACTTGAACTTGACGGATCCGCCACGGTGAGTCAGAAACATGATTCCAACTACTTTTGTAGAATTCACCCACTCTCCCAATGGTCTGAGTGAACTTGGATGGTGACATTCTTTAAAATCCTTAGCTCATCAAACTCAACCATGTTTTTATCTTCATGCAGATGCTGCTACTCTGGTCCCTTTCTCTGCTGCTGGGAGCAGTAGCCGGTAAGGAGACACGTGTGTGCAGATGGGGGCGAGCCACTGTGCAGTCCTTCCCAGAAGGCTGTGACAGCTGGATTCAAGCCACGATGAGGATGAGAACAAGGACAATTCAGGATTAAGAAGCACTTGGAATATAGTAGTTCGATGCAGGGCTAAGAGTACCGGTGCTTGGAATGGTTTGCCAGATAAAATATCCAATGCCTAGTTAAATTTGTTCACAAATAAGGAATAGTCCAGACAAAACATAATTATATGGCATTATGTTAAAAATATACAGCTTACCTGAATTTTAAATTTAGCTTGAATGTTTCTAAACCTAACAGCTCTGGGTTGGGTCTGTGGAGGTGTTCAAACTCTGGTTTCATCACACATAATTCTATGATTCTGAGCAAACCCGTAATTCCCTTGAGCTTTAGTGACAACCCTGACATGGGATGACTGTGAGGCTTAGGTAAGATGAGAAATCATTTGTTCCACCATCTGGCACACAGTAAGATTAGAGAAATGTAGTCACCACAACAGCAGCTCACCTACACCTGTGATCTGGGCTTCATGCTGTGTTAGCATCCCTCCTTGAGCCATTCCTCCAAGCACTAACATCCAGCCGATGGCCATGTCCAAACCTGGATGCTTTATTTGATGTTTATTACAGGAATCCAGGATAGTTCTCAAACCCAAGTCAGGGACCTACATGATCAGCCAATGTGGAGATATAAAGTTTATCTCTTATATGAAACTTAACTTCTCCACGCAAAGTACAAAGTGAAATGCCAGCTACTAGGAGTAGAGTCTCCCCATACCCCATCATGCCTAAGACTTCAGGCACAGGGCAGCTCATTTCTAGGCACCAATGGTCACCGGTGATATCTGGATTGAGAAGTTGAAATGAGTCCCTGCGCTTGCTGAGAAGGGACACATGGGGAGGCAGAAGTGAGGAGTAGTGGCCTGTCTACAACAGAGGTGTCCTCTGAGGTGCTCTGAGGTGGGTGTTTGGGAAACTAGAAAAAGAAAATCAGCCAAAACATATAATTCACTAATATTTTGGTGTTGGAACATTGAAGAGCGTGTTCTGGTGGAGGTAGTATCTTTAAAATGCTTGTGGGTGGTTTCAGGACGAGAAGTCTGCTACGATCGGGTCGGCTGCTTCAGTGATAATGCCCCCTGGTCAGGAACTCTAGAAAGACCCCTGACAGCACTTCCCTGGAGTCCATCACAGATCAACACCCGTTTTCTCCTGTACACCAATGAGAACCCACACAACTACCAGGTAAGAACACTCACTGTTTTCAGGACTTACTTCCACCTGCTTCAAGTAATCAGCATTCTGAACATTCAAGTCTTCTAAAGAGAATGCATCAGATGGGGAAGCTGTTTCTTTGTACACATTTAAGGTAGATTAAGTATTCTTTTTAAAAACTTATTTATAAAAGGTCACTCACTTCATATTATTCTTGTCCTACCTCAGTATACCATTTAAATATATCACATATATGGGGATATAATACATACATTTATATAATATATATGCTATTCTGTATTTGTAAATAATTCATAACCTCTCTCTCAATATATATATATATGTATACATATATTGTATATATATATGCACAGGAAGTCTCCAATATTTTCTTGGAAGGTGATATGTATTCTATGGAAACCACCATTGAATTTTGAATATCTATCCTTTCTGGACTAGCAATATGCTGAACCTTAACCTCAATAGACAGGAACAGTGAGGCACAGCTCCCCATCATCCACCAATCACAAATAGAAAAAGTGATAACTTTACAGTGTGCTGTATAGCTAAGTGATGATATAAGATACTTTAGGCGCTGATGCATTCCCAACTTACAGTACTTTCAAGCCAGACCTTAGCACTAATGCTTGAGAGGTAGAGTCAGGAGGATCAAAAGTTCAAGGCCATCCTTGACGCTACAATGAGTTTGAGGTTACCTGAGCTACATGACATTCCAAGGTGGGGGGAGAAAACGTTTACAGTACTTACATCTTACACTGGACTTATTGGGAAATTACTCATTCACACCTGGAGGAATCTGTGTTTACATATCACAATATTGGATAGAAAGTTTGTAGCTATGCATAGATATATACATATATGTACAAAGACTTCCATTGAAGGAGACATGATCTTAATGACTAATAGCATAGAAAACATATTGTCTGAGTCAGACAACTGTAACTGGACAACAGCACTTGGGATGACTGGGAATAGTTTGCTTATATTGGGAGGTTTTCAAGGATCCCAGATGCAAGGAGTTTTTGCCTATCACCTCCCTCCAGATGTACATGGTTCTAGAAGACACTATAAGAAACTTGACTCATGTCCCTTTCTGTCCCAAACAGCAAATCACGGCAGATGCATCCAGCATCAGGAGCTCCAATTTCAAAACCGATAGAAAGACCCGTTTTATTATCCATGGATTCATCGACAAGGGAGAAGAAAACTGGCTGTCCGATATGTGCAGGGTGAGTGCTAGAGTACTTTCCCAAGAGAAGGTAATCCCAGGATTTAGCAGTCACCAGGAGGACAAGCTGATCCTGGGACTCTTGGGGGAGATGGAGGAGGTGACAGACAGGACAGCGAGGTTGGCTGGCATCTGGGCGGCCCCAGACAGGGATATTTAATGACTAATGCAGAAACATTTCTAAAGTTTAGCAGCAGAAGCTTCCATATAGGGATAGCCCAGGGAATTATGGACCCTTTGTTCTTGAGCCTTTTATTTCTATGTGAGGATCTAAGAGACCACACTCACTCTACTCACTTTCCTTGGATGACCTCTGCTAGCAATGCTGAGGACCTCCGTGAGGGTTCCCATTTCCAGCTTCTGCTGTTTCCACAGAAGTGATCTTATTTTGTCTACTTTTCCTTTGGCTGTGTTCCTGGTGATCGCCAAGAATTAAAGGACAGAAATTAAGCAGAGCGAATTTTCCTAACTGCTACTGCTAAAGGACTCAGTTCTGCCTTTGGCCTGAGTCAAAGATAAGCCAGAAGCCAACAAATTTAGAAGGGCCCTGGTGTCATTATTCCAACACTCATGAAGATATGATTACAGCCTGGACCATAGCAGCCAAGGCATGTTGAGGAAAATAGGAATAAATACACAAATAAACAAATTGATAATATTATTCCTTAAGCACTAGCAGTAGGAATCTAGTTCCCATGATGGCCATGCCTCTGGCCTTGACACCATGTTTAACTTGAGGGGATTTCATACTCATTAGAGTAAGTGTTTTGACGATAGCTTTGGCATAATCACTGTGCAGGTCAGGGAGAGACGTTACCCAATCTTCAAGTGTGTTCATTAGTAATGAATAAAGGTCCTGAATGGTTTACTTGCTTCTTGTGTCTCCTCCATCAGAACATGTTCCAGGTGGAGAGCGTGAACTGCATCTGTGTGGACTGGAAAGGCGGCTCCCGGACCACATACACCCAGGCCACCCAGAACGTCCGGGTTGTGGGGGCAGAAGTGGCATATTTGGTTAACACCCTTCAGGTAAGTACTTCTTGCTTTTATAAAGGCCATAGTTGTTGCAATTTAGATTTGCTTTCCATAACAAAACCTGTAGGTATGATAATTGATAAAGATATATCAATATATCATATGCAAAAAGGGGCTTGGGATGATGGCTTAAGAGTCAAAGGTGCTTGCTTAAAAGCCCATTGACCAGGGTTCAATTCCCCAGTACCCATGTAGAGCCAGATAAGCATTCATTTGTAGAATAAGAGAGCCTAGCATGTGAACACACACACACACACACACACACACACACACACACCTGACACTTAAAATGTAAAAAAGTTTGCCTATATTTAGAGTTCATCAATAATTCATTTAATTAAAAAAACTAGTCCTTCTGCTTTCTGAGACAAGGTCTCACTCTACATTGTAGCCCAGGAAAACTTTGAACTCATGGCGATCCTCCTACCTCAACCTCCAAAGTGCTGAGGTTAAAGGGATGAACTTCCAGGCCTGGCTCTGTAATTTTAATTAAATGAACTTACTCAAGCAACTAAGTAGATGATGTCTCCTGAATTCTTCCAGTGTTTTTATATTATTTATTTTAATTCTGGGGACAGACCCAGGGCTAGGCCAGCTCTCTGCTACTGAGCCACATCAACCTGTCAGGATTTATTTGAATTTTGTCAATTATCACCAATTTGATAGGACAATATTAGCCACAAGTTTATAATTTTTAAAAATATTTTTATTTATTAGAGAGAGAGGCAGAGAGAGAGAGAGAGAGAGAGAGAGAGAAAGAGAGAGAGAGAGAAAATGAGTATGGGTGTACCAGGACTTCCTGCCACTGCAAATGAACTTCAGATGCATGCACCACTTTGTGTATCTGGCTTTGTGTGGGTACTGGGGAACCGAACCTGGGCAAGCAAGCACCTTTAACTGCTGTGCCATATCTCTAGCCCTATAATAATTTTTGTTTTTATTTACTTTTGTGTGTGCACCTGTGCTGTGTGAGTGTGTACACATGCATGTCAAGGACAGAGGTCAAAGTTGGGTTTCTTCCCTTGTTTCCCACTGTATTTTTGAGACAAGGGTCTGTCATTGAACCCAGGCTGGATGGCCAATAGCTCCAGGGAGCCTTCTGTCTTTCCTTCCCCAGTTGTGGGATTACAGGCACATGGTGCCACACCCAGCTCTTATGTGGGCATTGGAGACCTGAACTGAGGTCTGCACACTTGCATACCAAGCTCTTTACCAACTGAGCCATCTCTCGGTCCCATGTTTTATTTATGTGTCTAAGGAAAGAGAAGCACAGTGACAGCAAGCTACCTGACTTAGTAACCCCAAAAGTTAGAAAATGTTGGATTTGGAATGCCCAGATCACTGCTTCATGGTTTTCTAATCCAAACACTTGCTTCATTATCTTTGGATAACAGCTCCTCATGTCCTTCAAGGCCTCTCTGTGCATAGTAACAGGACACAATAAGAGTCTATATCCACCGGTTTAAAAGTTAAATCCATTTCCATTTCTTCATTAGAACTGTGAAATAATAGGACAAAAATTTATTTCTTTGAAGGGGCAATATGTTTTCTTAAAACTCTAATCTCCATACCCCCTTTTGCCTACCTGAAATCCTTTACGACTGGAAAATATTTTTAAAGCGATTTTCTTTCCAACAGTCTCAACTTGGATACTCACCTTCCAATGTCCACCTCATTGGCCACAGTCTGGGCTCCCATATTGCTGGGGAGGCTGGAAAGAGAACACACGGGGCCATCGGACGGATCACAGGTTGGTCCAATAGTCCAAGCTACAAGTATTCTACACGAATCCTCTATGGGGGTCCAGAAGGAAACATGGAAGAGAAATTTGGTATTCCAGAGTTGGGAGGAAAGGAAAAGATGGCCAGGCTTTCCTGGCCTGCCAGCTCTGTTCTGATTTCTGATACTTAGATTTAAAATGCCACTTTGCAAACCTCAGACTGGCAGAGGGCACATGTTGCATACCCAGGTGATCTTATGAGGGAGACATTGCTGTCTTAGATTTGAAGCACATTTATTTAGGCTAACCTAACAATTCTCTTTTTTATACTTTGGGAAAGCTGATTGCATTTTCAATTGATGGGTTTATCTGGAATTTTTATGAATTTGTTTAAAAAGTTCTTTCTGAACATTCTTTCCCTGCTTTTATCACTGGTTACCACGGCTTGTCTTGCCAGGTGCTATGTCATGGCGTATCTGGACTCAATGACAAAAAGCCAAGGCCTTTTTCTTCCCAGGAAGTTAGTGTAGTGGAAATTCTTTTGTCTCAAGAACCCTTAGTCTTCCAGGTTCAGCCTGCTTTCTGATAACAGCTG
The DNA here is from genome assembly GCA_004024765.1 of Zapus hudsonius. Classification (NCBI taxonomy): domain Eukaryota; kingdom Metazoa; phylum Chordata; class Mammalia; order Rodentia; family Dipodidae; genus Zapus; species Zapus hudsonius. The sequence continues at coordinate 19,631 of PVHP010017581.1, read as the reverse complement.
CTAGTGACTCCCAGGAGTGAAGCATCCATACGTAGAGGTGAATTCTCAGATTTGGGGAACATTTACTTTGAAGAAAATGGTGAATTAAAAGCAGGCAGATTTCCCTTCAGAAAACGGTCAGGTTAAGAGCTCCTCCACCTTTCTCCATGCCTAACTCAGGACCACAGGCCAGGGCTGAAGCCCATGGCACAAGGCTGACATGACTAACGACACGTCCTCCTTGTTCTAGGGCTGGATCCCGCTGAACCTTACTTTCAGAACACACCCGAGGAAGTCCGACTGGATCCCAGTGATGCTCAGTTTGTGGATGCCATTCACACCGACGCAGCCCCCATTGTCCCCAATTTAGGTGAGCTGCACAGTCCTCCAAGAAGATTTCCACTCTGTATCAGACTGTTTTACAATATCTTCATCAAGAGAGTAATATAAACTTTCTCTTCACTTCAAATTTCTTCAGGATTTGGAATGAGCCAAACTGTAGGTCACCTGGATTTCTTTCCTAATGGAGGTTTAGAAATGCCCGGATGTCAGAAGAATATCCTCTCCCAGATTGTTGACGTTGACGGGATCTGGGAAGGTACAACCATGATGTGCACCAAGATTTTCATTGGTGAAAGGCTTTGATTTGTGTTGTTAAACGTGCTAACTACTCTGGAAATATACAGCTCTCACATTTTATAGAGCAAAGGACTTTTTTTGTTTGTTTTGTTTTGTTTTTGTTTTTCGAGGTAGGGTCTCACTCTAGCCCAGGCTGACCTGAAATTCACTATGTAGTCTCAGGGTGGCCTTGAACTCAAGGCGATTCTCCTACCTCTGCCTCCCAAGTGCTGGGATTAAAGGTGTGCGCCACCACACCTGGATCCCAGTTCCATTTAAGGGCTCCTTCTCACTAAGTGGATTATTTTGTTTCATCCTTAAAACACAGGTTCTAATTGCAACAAGTGTGCATGAGGAAACTCTGGGAAAATAATTATATTGGCAATCCAATTTTGAAGGGCCTTATTCAGGGACTATATGACTAAGTTTTACACACACACACACACATCAAAATAGACTACTAACCTTTCCCCCTGGTTACTTTTCCACTTCACTTAATGAGATTAAATATACTCTTAAGCAGCGCTTAATTTCTGAATTGCATCTCAAATCATAAATGCACTTCACAAATAATTTTGTGGCTTCCAATAGATCACATACATGAACTAGAGAAATCCATTCAAAAATCGTGTATTCTCATTATGATGTTAACTTAGAAAAATCAGACCTGTCACTGATATACGTGATTTCTCAGGATCTCGGAACTTCGCTGCCTGTAATCACTTAAGGAGCTACAAGTATTACTCGGACAGTATTGTCAACCCCACTGGCTTCGCCGGATTCTCCTGCACCTCTTACAGTGTTTTCTCTGCAGTAAGTAGACTCCACCTTCCCTTTGAATTTTTTTTTCATTTCCTTTTGTCTTCTGCATTGCAATGACTGAGGATCAAATGCAGAGCTATGTACCTGCAAAGCACACGCGGTGTCACCTGCTCTGGTGCTAGCCCCCGGGGGGTCTGAGTTTTGGACCCTCACTCTTATGGCTCATTGTCATGATGTCATTCAGTGAATGTCTGTCACACTAAGTCATCCATAGGTATTCTAGTAGCAAAATAACCATTTCAGGAATTTAGAGAAATGGGCTTGAAAATGGAAATGACCTTTATCTCATTTCCTCTCTATTATTTCTTTCTGTATCAGGTAAACGTTCAAACTAGTTTTGGGAAAAAAATCTTAAATGAACAAACAAGTAAAAAAAAAAAACACTACTTAATAGCAATCTGAGGGCCATAGGGGATGCTGATGAGCATGGAAAATTTACCTTAAATGCTGATTTTTTTAAACTATGGAATTATGGACATATGCAGACATTTTTGGTAATCCCATTGTCACTAATATTTTTTGAGTTTTCATATTGTTTGATATCCAGGTTGAATTCTTATATGTATCTTTGAACATAGCAATACTATTGCGCTGTTTTTTTTTTTTTTTTTTTTTTTTTTTTTTTTTTTTTTTTTGTAAAATTGACTTTTTTACTGAATTTTTTTTCCAGGTAGGGTCTCAGTCTAGCCCAGGCTGACTTGGAATTCACTATGTATCTCAGGCTGACCTGGAACTCATGGCAATCCTCCTACCTCAGTCTCCTGAGTCCTGGGACTATAGTTTTTTGTTTTGTTTCGTTTTGTTTGGTTTGGTTTGGTTTTTCAAGGTAGGGTCTCGCTCTAGTTCAGGCTGACCTGGAATTCACTATGTAGTCTCAGGGTGGCCTTGAACTCACAGTGATCCTCCTGCCTCTGCCTCCCGAGTGCTGGGACTAAAGGTGTGCGCCACCACTTCTGGCTTAGTTTTTTTTTTAAATCAAAAATTTTAACCAATGCCAAATGAAAAGAGTCCTTTATTACAAGTTAATATAATGTGGAAGACTGGTCAAGGAAGAAATGTGATGTTGACCTCTGGTTTCCACACTTATGCACACATATGTGCACATGCCTGTACACCAATACACATACGGACCTGCAGATACACATGTATGCTGCACACGCAGAGGCAAAGAAGAAAACAAGTCCCTCTAAACAAATTACTCCACGGTGTGCTTTTTATTTTTGTGTGTTACCTAATAATGAAGCTGATGATTTATCTCTGTGAATAATGAGGTTCATTGCTAACCTTCACTGGGGGCTGTTGAAGTCCCCTATTACCATCAGAATAGAATTAGCTTTGACTCTCAGTTGTAACAACATGTAGGAAAAGATGGTGCATTATTAAAACACAGAGAATCCTCATTCATCATTTCTTTCTTTAAACTAGAACAAATGTTTCCCCTGCCCAAGCGGAGGATGCCCACAGATGGGTCATTACGCTGACAGATTTGCTGGGAAAACAAGTGGAGTGGGCCGGAAATTTTATCTAAACACCGGTGATGCCAGTAATTTTGCTCGTAAGTTTCTATTTGATTAGCTTTCAGTTATGGGGAGGGGTTTGCTATTATAAAACCTAGGCTCTTAGAAATGGCAGACAAGTGCTCTACCACTGGGCTACACCCCTAACCATAAGTTTAAATTCTTAATAGCACATGTGTTATCCTGATCACTAATAATGTGTAAAATTACTTTTCCATGCAAAATGTTTAACTCCCCCCCCCACCCCAATGAGGAAAATAGTGCCATGTTCAAGATAATGGTATAATCTGAACAGCAGAACAGAGTGTGGGGGCCTGGAATTAAAAATGAGTTGAAAATAACTTTATTCACATTTGATTCTGATGCTGATTCAAGGGCTCCTTCTGCTCTGGACTCATTATTCAGTCTAGAGAATCGAGCAGAACTCTAAGGTTTTGTACCAACAGAAAAGTAATTCCCAACAGACTGGAGAGATGGCTCATCGGTTAAGGCACTTGCCTCCAGTGCCTAAGGCCATGGGTTCTATTCCCCAGTCTCCACATAAGCCAGACCCACAAGGTGGTGGCCCTGGTGCTCTCTCTCTCTCTCTCTCTCTCTCTCTCTCTCTCTCTCTCTGAAAGAAAACCACTTGGATTGGAGTCAGCAGAATCAACAGCCTTGTAAAAACTCATGACAAATATTATCCTATTCCCAGTTTAGCCCAAATAAGTGCTAAATGACAAAAACTGTACCAAAGCAAGTTTATTTTGGTTACCTTAATACATATCTATGATATTAAAGAAAAATATAGATTATTTTTAAGGTTTTGTTTACTTATTTATGTGCAAACTCCAGACACATGCTCCTGGGTTGGTACTGAACAATTGAACCCAAACTGGCAGGCTTCGCAAGCTGAGCCATCTCTCAAGCCTCATAAAAATTATTATTTAAATGAAAGGATGACAGCAATTTAAAGTTTGATGATAGAAGAAAATTAAACAAACTGATAAAAATGATACATTCTACTATTTTCTATTACTCTTTAGCAAAGTTCTTAAAACATAATAATAAATGGTTAGGTTGAAAAATTTTTAAGTAAAACATTTTTCTTAGGCTCTTGACTTGAAAAAAAACTATTATCTTTGGAAAGATTAAACATATGCCTGTTTCCCCATGACCCTGAACACTTAAAGGAAAAACTGTGACTATTTCACTAGAAGAATAGCAAGGGCTATTCTTAAATAAATCACTCAAACTAAATCACTCAAAATCCTAATGCGGTAGTCATTAAGCTGCTTCAAGAGTCTCTTCTCTCAAAACTGACATTTTGAAAACTTTGCCTCTTGTGAAGGTTGGAGGTACCAGGTCAGTGCCACACTGTCTGGACAGAAGGTAACAGGACACATTCTGGTGTCTTTGTTTGGAAACAGAGGAAACTCTAAGCAGTATGAAATTTTCAAGTGAGTAAAATATCACTCTATGCTTCTTAAGTGTTGGAAGACTGTGAATGAATATGTATGTTTTTTTTTCTTTATTATATGGGAGTATTGTCACGTACAGTTTTAAAGAGCGATTCTTTATCACCTGTGCCTAGACGTATTTCAGAATTATATTTCTAAATATTTTCTCTGATATTTTCCAAGAAAATCATTAATGTTTACCTTGTTGCCTGGCATCTAATCTATAACAAAAAAAGCAGTGGAGGAAATATTTTATAATAATAATCATCATTAAATATATATATATATATATTTATAATAAAAACATCAAGTTTGGGGGGAAATTGTGACTGAAATGTATTAGAATGTATATTAAAGTACTGATGACTAGAATATTATGAGTAAATGACAGCAGAACCTACCACTGAGTTGAGAAATGTAAGAACTTACTCCAGACATTGTATCTATTAATAATCTTGCTTCAGATGTGTTGTATGTTTGTTTTAGAAACATATCTGTATGTATATATAAACATATAGGTGCTATATTTATATGTATGATTAATTTTGTATGTTTCTGTAGGCGCATGTGTTCTATGCATGAGTAATTTTGTGTATGTGAGTTCACTTATATTTCTGTGGACATCTTACTCCCCAGGGGTTCTCTGCAACCAGGCATGACCCATGTCAATGAGTTTGACTCTGATGTGGACGTTGGCGATCTGCAGAAGGTTAAATTTATTTGGTACAACAATGTGATCAACCCATCCCTGCCCAGAGTGGGAGCGTCAAGAATCTCAGTGGAAAGAAATGACGGAAGAGTGTAAGCAGTAAAACCCAAGGGTTTATAATTCTGTTTCCACTAAAACTTGCTTTTAGGCTATACCCCTAGAGTGGTGCCCCCAGACATATTTTCTAATACTTTTGCTCTCCTTAGGAGAAAGTGTAGAGGTTTAGGAATATGACTTTGCTGATGTATGGATAAGAATGTTTCCTTTGGTAGAGAGGCTTTTGCTAAGTGTGTGGCTCTCGTGAGCATCTTCTGCAAACTTTTTGCATTCACCAGATTGCCTGTTAGGTTATCAGGAGCTCATTTAACCTATTGAGGAACAGATAGGTTAAATGTTCTGCTCTGGGGCTGGGGAGATAGGTTAGCGGGTAAAATTCTTAGTATGCAAATAGGAGAATCTGAGCTGGATTCCCAGTGCCCATGTAAAAGGCCAAGCGTGGTGACACGTGCCTGGAACCCCAGTGCTGGGAGTCAGGGGCCAGCAGTTCTGTGTCTTGTTTGCTGCCTAGCAGAGCTGAATCAGTGAGCTCCAGAGCCAGTGAGAGACTTGTCTTAAACAAAATAAAGTGGAGAGTGATTGGGGAGAACACCAACAGTGACCTCTAGCCTCCACACATGCACACACATGAATGCATCCAACCTCACTGTCACCTACAACAAACTTAACAGGATTTCTTGACGTATAAAATGCTATAGAAGCCTATAAGTAAAATCCTCAATATCTGACATTAACTCAATGATTCCCAGCTACACCAACAAGCAAGACTATACAATCTATATTGAAGAAAGAAATCAACAAAGTAACATCCAAACAGAATGACCCAGAGCCCAATGCTAGAATAGCAGAGCACATTAAAATCGTTACTAAATGTCTACTCCACTTGTTCAAAAATGTCAGAGGAGAAACAGCACAGAAGCAGAGCATACATTATATACATAAGTAAAGCACATCATAATGTCTTAAAGACTAACAGAGGAGAACTGGGAATGTACTTTTTTTATTGGAAGGTGCTTGTGTATATGCAAGTCAATATAATATCACTTGCAGGTGTAATGCAATATGTTATGTAAATGCATTATCAATTCTAAAATAACCATTAAAATAATAAGAGAGAACTATGACAGAGGATTATAAAATGAAATAAAAAGAATGGAAAAGAGAGCTTAAAGAGGCAAAGGGAGCAAAGAGAGAACAAGTAGAAAGTTAATGGACTTATAACCAATGTTATCAGTAACGACACTAAAGGAAAGTGGTTTAAACACTGAAATTAAAAGGTAACGATCGTCGCATCAGATTTTTAACATCAGTATTCAATTGGATTATGCCTACCTGGCATGTAGTTTGCATATAAAAGCAGAAATATATTTCAAAAAAAAGGATAGAATACGTTGGGCTATTTACTCATTAGAAGCATGCAAATTATGCCATCATAAATTTATTGAAATGGCTAACTATAACAAGATTAACAATACTAAGAAGTGTTCATGAAATCAGGAATCTTGAACTCTTGTGCCTTGCGAATGACAATATAAAATGATATGATCACTTTGCAAAGTTCCTGAAAGCCAAACACACCCTTAGGAAAAAGAGTCTGTCATTATCCATGGCTTTGCTTTCCACAGCACCAATTGTACTCACCCAACCATGGTCTCAGAATAATAAATGGAAAATGAGCTTTTCTTATTCTCTGGGCTGTGGGTGACAACTCCTGTCTAAGCTACTTTTACAACTGAGTTATGACACTGGGAAGGTAATCCAGTCATTTAAATAGCAATCCTTCTCACTGTCCTCAGTGATTGACCTAAACTCCTCTCTTTGTCTGCTGGGGCAGAAAGATGGAATTGTGGGACAAAACGGGGCTCCATCTATGTACCATCAAGAGGTGACCTTTTGTGTTTTCTCTCCCAGGTTCAATTTCTGTAGTCAAGAGGCTGTGAGGGAGGATGTTCTGCTTACCCTCGAGGCATGTTAGGAGGCTGCCAACCTGTGAGCACTGGATCTTACTGTAATAAAATTTAGGAGTGAAGCAATACCTTCTGCCTCTGTCATTATTTCTGAAGAATTTCTGAATAAGATGACAAAACACAAAACATACAGCTGATGTGGAGAACCATAAATGACCAATTATTAAATTTTGCTAGATGTTCTCTGTCATTTGAGCTGAGGAGTGTTGCTAATATGACATGCCACAGTGTCTTTTGTTAATATTAGTGATGTCAGCCTGACCACTTAAGGCTGAATTCCAGCCTCAAAGAACCAGTTCTTGGTGGGCTCATGAGGAACGTCCAAACCTTGGTCACTGTTCCCATCATCTTTAGGTTCTGTGTCTGCTCCTCATCAGACATCTCAGGAGTTATGATGGAAAAACAGGAGGTTTCCCATTGGTCTTCTCCTAGTTCTCCCAGACCCCTCCCTATCCACGGTCTATTTGATCTTCCTAAAGTATAAATCAGTGAGCCCCAGAACAGATTCACACTTGTGAGTCTCATCAGGTCCTATTCAGTCTGGCTTTTAGAAGCCCAGCCCCGACTCTCAGCATGCTTCTTCTACAACTTCATATTCCAGACATATTCCCAAAGATACTGTTGCAGTCATCTTTCTCATTGCTGCACAGAAAGAACCCAATCAAAAGCTTCTTGATGGGAGAAATGGGTTTATGTCAGTTTACAGACTCGAGGGGAAGCTCCATCATGGCAGGGAAAATGATGGCATGAGCAGAGAGAGAGGTGGACATCACCTCCTGGTCAACATCAGGTAGATAACAGCAAGAGGCAAGTGTGCCAAACACTGGCAAGGGGAAGCTGCTATAACCTCCATAAGCCAGCTCCCAACAATACACCTCCAACAAAGTTCTAATTACAAAACTGCCACCAGCTGGGGATGATGCATGCAGAACACATTCGTTTGTGGGGAACACCTGAATCAAACCATCACAGTCTGCCATAATCATACATGGTGTAAAGTATAATGCATTCAGATGAACTTTTAAAATCCTCACAGTTTTTTATCCATCCCAATGATATTCAAACATCCCCATAATCTAAGGTTTTTCAACTGAGCCATAATATAAAAAAAACAACAAACCCATAATGGCACAGAACATTCACACTGCAAAAGATAGCACTGGGCATGGCAAAGCAGATTGAACCAACACAAGATTTCAAAACAAATAGGGCAACGTCAAACTCTATCTCCAAGTTCAATAATTCTAACAGGAAAAAGTCTCCTGGAGTTCCAATACTGCCCCTCCAGCTCAGCTACTCACAGTCTGGGAAAATTTCATTCAGTGCTGGCAGCTCTCCTTGGCAGCCATCCCACAGTCCTGGCATTTCACTGTGTCTCTACTGCAACCCATGGTTCATCCTCATTGCGCTATTGGGCCTCCACACAGGTAATCCAACCCACCTGCTTCACACTGCCCATGGCCAAAATCCATGTTGAAAATCCAATGACCCTCTCTTACTGCATTCGTTATACTCCATAGTACCAGATGGGCTACCAATTTGTTAATCCACGGGAATAAATAAAGCTGACTTCGAAGAGCAGGAAAACTCCTTCAGCATTCAGGCCCATTACTTGAAGAGTCTGCATTCTTCCTGCTGTCCTAATGCAGATTACCTGGCCCAATCTTGATGGTTGTAATCTCTCAATTGCAGCTGAATAGACAGCAGTTTCAGCCCAGAGAGTTTATTTTATTCTGTGCCATCTCCATCTGCTCACACCAGTCCATTTTTACATAAAGTAGCCCTGCACAGGTTCTCAAGACACAGGCAGGCAGAACACAGCAAGCCTCTCATACAAACTGCCTCTAGATCAGTCCCAACCAAGGTTCTTTCTCACCCTGGTAAGCCAAGCCTCAAGCCTCCCAGTCCTTACTGCATTCAGGTCTTTACAACTTTGACCAGAATGGTCCATCAAGCTGTACTTACAGCACTGCATGGTGTCTCTTAGGCCTAGGTTTCAAATCCTTCCACATTCCTCCTGTACATGAGTTCCAAAAGGCCAAAACCACAGAAACAGGGTTTCTAGCAGCTACAACAGACCCCACTCTCTGGTACCAAAGCTGTTGTAGTCAGCTTTCTCATTGCTGCATGAAAAAGAAGCCAACCAAAGAAGCTTGTGGAGGAAGGAATGGGTTTATTTTGGCTTATGGACTCCAGGGAAGACTCCTTCAAGGTAGGGGAAATGAAGGCATGAGCAGAGGGGTGGTCATCACCTCCTGGCTAACTTCAGGTTGACAACATCAGCAGGAGAGTGGTCCAAACACTGAGAAGGGAAACTGGCTATAACCCCCATAAGCCTGCCCCCAACAAGAGGGCTCCAACAAGGTTCCAATGCCTAAACTGCCAGTCAGCTGGGGATTGAACATTCAGAACACATTTGTTTGCATGGGAAACTTGGATCAAACCATCACAGATTCTTTGTCTTCCTGGAAAGTTTTTTTTTCTCTATACCTGTGATGATTAGATTTTGTTGTCAACTTGATCTTTTTAATTATCTTTGGTGAATCTTTGATGTTGTTCACAGGAAGGCAGCCCTCTCAGTAGAGTGCAGGATGTAAGAAAACTCAGGGAACTTGGAAAATAGCATTCTTTCCCAGGAAGGCAGTGCAAGAAGGAAATTCCACAGACTCAGGAAGCCAACAAGTTTGGGATAGGGTTGCAAGGCCCTGCCCTAAGGCTATATGAAGGAGAAAGAAATCTCTCTCTGTCTCCTGCCTCCATGCCTGCATGGCTGCTGGTGCTTGTCCTACATCTCTTCATCAGCAATGGAACGGAATGAAGCTTCCTCAGCCTTCCAGCCTGGACCGAAGACCAGCGGCTCCCCAGAAAGCCTTCAGGCCTTCAGTGCTGGATTGGGACTGCTGAGGCATCCAGCCATGTGGACTGAGCGGCTACCAGTTCCTTGACTCTTAGGCTTGCACATTGCTATTGTGGGACTGCCATGAGATAATCCAATAAATCCCCTTTATGTTTATTACAATTCATTCTGTTGGTTCTGTTCCTCTTGAGAACCCTAACCTGGCCTCCAATTATACTACAAAATCATAGTAACAAATTCAGTGCAAAAATAGATATGTAAACCAATGGAATAAGATAGAGGACACAGAAATAAGCTCACACAACTCTAGACACCTAATCTTTAACAGAGGTTTTGAAAGCATGCATTGGACAAAAGCGCTTCTTCAACAAATGGTGCTGGAAAAATTGGCTATCCACAAGTCAATGAAACTATGTCCATCTCCCTTATCCTGCATAAAAATCAATTCAAAATGAATCAAAGACCTTAATGTCAGACGAGAAACAAGGAAGTTACTGGAGGAAAATACAGGGGGGGGGGAACCTCATGATATAATCTAAGCAAATATTTTCTGAAAAGGACTCCAATACTCAGGAATTAATTACAATAATTTATGATAGGATTGCATGAAATTATAAAGCTGTTGTGCAGCAAATCAAACAAAGTGAAGCGGCAGTCTACACAATGGGGAAATAATCTCTTCCAAGTATACATCTAACAAGTGTTTAATATTCAGAATGTATAAATAACTCAAAAAAATTGAACACTGGGTGAAGAGATGGATCAGTGGTTAAGGCACTTACCTGCAGAGCCTAACAACTGGAATTTGATTCCCCAGTACCCACATAAAGCCAGATGCACAAAGTGGTGCATGCATATTGGGTTTGTTTGCAGCAGCTGGAGGCTCTGGCATGCCCATTCTCTCTCTCTCTCTCTCTCTCTCTCTCTCTCTCTCTCTCTCTCTCTCTCTCTCTCTCTTTCTCTCTCTCAAATAAATAAAAATATTTTTTAAAAAACTGAAAACTAACCCCCCCACCAAATTATCTACCCAGCCAATAAATCAGCAAAGGAATTAACAGACCATTCTTTAGCAATGTACAAATGGCCAATAAGTGTATATAAAACAATTTCAACATCCTTAGGCATTTGGGAAATGCAAATTAGCATTACATCGAGATTCCATCTCATTCAAGTCAGGATAGCTATCATCAAGGAAACAGACAACAAATGCTGGTGAAGACTTAAAGAAAGAGATATCCTTATGCACTGCCAGTGAGATGAAAAATAGCTACAGTCACTATGAAATCAGTGTGGAGGTTCCTCAAAAAACTAAACAATGAACTACTGTGTTATGCAGTTATACCAACCCTGGGCAAGAAAACTAAGGAAATATAAGTCAGCCTACGACAGAGATATTTGTGCATCCTTGTTTATTGCTGCACTATTCCAAATAGCCAAGGTGTGGGAGGCAGCTGAGATGCTCATCAACAGATGATTAAGTAAAGAAAAAAAAAAAAAAATATATATATATATATATATATATATATATATATATATATACACACACATCTCTCTGATCTCTCCATATCACAAGAACAGGTTCATTTTTTAAACTATTTTTTAAATATTTTATTTATTTGAGAGAGAGAGAGAGACAAACACAGAGAAAGAACAGCACACCAGGCCGCTTCAAACAAACTCCAGACACATGTACCACATTTTCATCTGGCTTTATGTGGGTGCTGGGGAATCAAACTTGGGTCCTTCCATTTTGCAGGCCTTAACCGCTAAGCCATCTCTCCAGCCCAGGTGCACTTTTTTTTGTATATTGCATTTACAAAACCCTTAAGGGAGTTGCATTTCTAAGTATACCACTAAAGGGATCTTACTAGTATTGCACTAACAAAATATATAAATAAATCCACTAAGTCACTGTTGGAGTGTGGATGTGACATGGTTGACCACCAACTAATAATTCTATTTTAGGAGATTCTGGGAACTTTGGGAGTGTGAACTGGGTTGAAGGTAATGGTTTGCTAGGAGCTAATTCATAGGGTGTATATTATTCCTGTCCCCTTCCTGTCATACTTTATATGCTTCCTACAACCTGATATGGACTTCTCTGTTCTACCATGCCCTCCCTATCAAGATAGACTGAACCTTCTTGAACTGTGAGAAAATTAAACCTTTACGTTGCTTTTTTTAAGTTATGTGATCCTAGCCTGACATATGCAGTTAGCTATTTTAAATTTGGATATGATTAAAAAATAATACCCAACAGAAGAAAGTGATAACTATGGTAGGTCCAACCAGGCAGCGGAACTTTGCTCAGAGGCCATGATGGGAAGAGCACTCCAGAGAGAGGAGCGACATAGGCAAAGAAATGAAGAAAGACTTTTATTCTGTGTGGTTCATCAAAATACCTTCACCATGACATAATGTGAAACCTTGCTCAGAGCAAATAATCTGTATCAATTAGGATGTTTTCTCACATGAACCAACAGCTCTAACTCAAACTAGCTTCAACAGGGATAGGTATTGGCTTACATACTTGGAAGATCCAGCACTGGGAGAATGTTCAAGGCTTTGTTGACCCAGCAGTTCAGTGGCTTCTGAAGCATCTACCACCCTTAGGATGTCCAGTAAGAGAGACCTGCATCTAATCAATCATGACAATATTCCTGAGGCTTCCTAAGATTGGGCTGTGGCACAGAAAATGGAATGTGTTTGTTGGCTTACGTTAGTCAGGGCTCACCCCTGGACAAAGGGAGAGGCTGGCATCCCCAGGGCACCTGGAATAGAAAAGAATATCTATGAGGAGTCATATCCCTGTGTCTTCTTCACATCTGCAAGGTTGAAGAGGTCAGAGACTGAAGTGGGAGGCTCTGCAAGGAAGGTTAAAGAAGCAGTGTTTCTCTTGTCACTTTTGAGGTGTTCATCAGACATCCTGTTGTCCATGTCATGTAGACAGCTGAGCATGGAGTTGAGGATCAGAGCGGCACGTTCAATATAAAGATGTTTATATTTTTAGCATGTGGTAGGCTGAAGCAGGAGGATTGCCACTCAAGGCTTGCCTAGGATAGGAACTAGTAGTAAAACTCTGTTTCAAAATAAATAGAGTAATAAATAAGAAAAGTCAATGGATAAAAAATGTCACCTAAAAATTCTGAGAGACCCTACGAGGCCCAGAATGGTAACCAGCTCCCAGATGGTAGTCAGTGCAGAGCTGGAAGGCACAGCATAAACTGCCAGGGGAAGCTGGTCAACGACAGCTGGAGTAAACAGAATATGAAAAATATGAAACAAAGTCTGTCACCATGAGTAGGCTGACCATACTTCCTACTGGGAGAGAACAGCAAACCATGAAACGAGCACTTGTGCAATGGAGAAGCCAAAGCCTGGGGGAGGCAATCAACAGCTTTTAATTCAGCCAAGTAATCCACTCAGTGAAGGGGAGTCTTTGACTGGAACTGGGATTTCAGGGTGAAATGCATCGGGAACCAAAATCTTGGGACCCCAAAGAGAAATTCACTTTACAAGTGATTTACAAAGAGCTACTAACAATAGAATCTAGCCAATTCAGAAATATGTATCTCAGGTAGCCTATACTGATCTCACTCTCCAATGGAGATTCTGTTTGTATTTTTCAGAAGGCTCCAAGAGAGATGTGGCTCTTCCAACCCTGCCAATGAGCCACAGGCCGATAGCTGTCTTCCTGACAAGAGATGAGCCACCCCAGACCTACCGTGGAGGATCCACATGGAACCCTGCAGGCAGTGATGGGATAAGCAAGAGACCTATAACCACATCCAATCAGTCAATCCAGGATGAGCCAGAAAGACAGACACCAATGATTTTCAACACAACCTCAAACAGAAGTACAGAGACCCCCTAAATCCTCAACAATAAAGCAGCCTAATACTCACCCACCATGACTCAGGGAACTGAGAGGAAGAGGGGGCAGAAAGATTGTAAGATCCTTGGTGGGGGAGAATATCAAGTCCCCCTCCCCTGCAGTAAGAACATACAAAGGGGGATGGAACCAGGTTGACTCCTAGGCTATTCACAACTCCCTACCCCAAGGACTGATCCAGACTGCCCACTGAGGAGGAAACCCAACTGATCTGGGACAGGGAAGAGGGAAATAGGGGAACTGGGGATACCAACACATTATTTGTTCATTCAGTGTATCTAATTATGGATAATAAAAATAAAAATCTCAATTATAAAACAGGATAAAGGAGGATAAAATCATCTACTTTTTTAAACATACATCCATAAAAATACCCTGTTTTAAAGAATTATCCTGGGCTTATTTTGAAGCTGTTGTGAATAGGATAGTTTCCCTGAATTCTTTCCTAGAAAGCTCATTATCAGTATAAAGAAATACAACAGGGTTTTATATGTTGATTTTGTATTTTTCTACTTTGATGAATTTTTTTAAATCAGGTGTAAGATTTTTTTGGTGGAGTCTTTATACATATAAAATCACATCATCTACAACAAAGGTAGTTTGACTTCTTGAATTCTTGCTGTGTCTATTTTATATTTTCTTGCCTGGTTGCTTTGACTAAAATTTCAAGTACAGTATAGAATATGTGTGGGAACCTTTCCATTTGCTGTAATCCCACTGTTCTATTTTTACGTTAGTTGTCTAGATTTGTTTTTTTATATTTTATTTATTCATTTTCAAGCAGAGAGATAGAGATAGATAGATAGATAGATAGATAGATAGATAGATAGATAGATAGAGAGAGAGAGAGAGAGAGAGAGAGAGAACACCAAGGCCACCACCTTGTGGGTCTGGCTTATGTGGGTACTGGTGAATTGAATCCAGGGCCTTAGGCACTGGAGGCAAGTGCCTTAACCACTGAGCCATCTCTCCAGCCCTAGGATTTGTTTTTTTTTTTTGTGTGTGTGTGTGTGTGTGTGAGAGAGAGATTTTATAAAACATTTATTTTCCTAGTCTAATGTCATGAATAATTTCCTCTCTTTTCTTCTAGTCATTTCATAGCTACTAGTCTTCAAGTTGAGTTCTCAATTCATTCTGAGTTGATGAATTGTAAGATAAGTGTATAATTTCATGCCTCTTTGTTTAGATGCCTAATTTTCCCAATAGAATTTATTCAATAAACTTTCCAAAGAGTGCTCTTGGAAACACTGTCAATGATCCATTATAATTACCTTGGTAATTATAGCAATTTGGGTTTATTTCTTGGCTCCTCTATTCTATGTACCAATATGTCTGTTTTATGCAAGTAACCTGATGTTCTGGCTACCATAACTTTGTAGTGTATTTTCATGTCCAGTGGTATGATATTCCCAGATTTGAGATGTTTTTTGCTCACTATTGTTTTGGTCATTCTAGGTTTTTTTTTATCTATTCTCTGTACAAGTTTTAGGATGTTTTTCTATTTCCAGATAGAATGACATTATATTTTGCTTTGGATTACATTGATTTTCTTGCTAGTATTATGATTTGAATTTAATTTGTGAACCCAGAGGGTCTATTGTGGCTAAAGCATGCTCCCCAGGTTGGTAGCCTTGAAAAGTAGTGGAAACTCCAAGAGACAAAGTAGGTACTTAAATCTTTGGGGATGTACCCTCAGAAGAGATTTGTAATCTCTTTCTCTCTCTTCCTGTCAGGTGATGTAACACATTCGCCTTTACCAAGATTTGATGCATCCAAAAGAGAGAGGGCTTTCACTATAACTAAACTGATAACAGCACCATGTCCTTGACCCTCCAACATCCATGGTCTAAGTGGTCTGGTGAGGCTTCCTAGTACTATGTAGAACAGAAATGGTGAGAGTACACACCCTTCACTTAATCCAAATCTCAGAAGTAAAGCTTTAAAATTTTCCTCAACTGGTGTCAGGTCAGCCATGAGAGGGTCATGTATGATGTTCTCCATAGCACATGAAACGTTCTCCAGAAAAGATTGTATGTTACATGACAGAAAAAAAAATGCCTTAACAAATTTAAGAATATTGAAATATTTCAATTATTCTTTCTTTTTTTAAAATATATTTTATTTATTCATTTGCAGAGAGATACAGAGAGGGGGGTAGTCTGGCTTATGTGGGTCCTGGGGAATTGAACCCAGGGCCTTAGGCACTAGAGGCAAATGCCTTAACCTCTGAGCCATTTCTCCAGCCCTTCAATTATTCTTTCTGAATACAATAGCACAGAACTAGAATTCAAGAGTAGAAGAAAACTTAATTTTATTTGAACATGGAAAAAGGTAGTTTTAAGAACATCTTGAGGAGCTGGACAGATTGCTCAGTGGTTATAGGCACTTGCTTGAAAATACTGATGGCCTGGGTTCAATTTCCCAGGACCCATGTAAAACCAGATGCACAAAGTTGAGTGTGCATCTGGAATTTGTTTGCAGTGGCAAGAGGCCCTAGCACACCCACTCACTTTTTTAAACTTTTTTTTTCTTTATTGTCCATAATGAGTTACATTGTTTAGTGGGCCAACCATGAGTTGTTATCCCCAATTCCCCGTTGCCCCCCTTCCCCATCCCCAGTCAGCTGGATATCCTCCTCCGTGGGCCGTCTGGATCAGTCTTTGTGGTAGGGGACCATGGATAGCCCAGTCTTCAGCCAGGTTCTCATGACCCAAGTGTGTTGTTACTGAGGGTTGCCAAGTCTCTGATATTCTCTCCCACCATGGCTCTCACAATCTTTCCGCCCCCTCTTCCGCTGATCCTGGCAAGAGATGAGCCACCACAGTCATATGGTGGAGGATCCATATGGAGCCCAACAGAGAATGATTGGATGAACAAGGAACCCACAGCCATAGCCATTCAATCCACAAAGGATAAGCCAGTGAGACAGAAACCAACGAATCGCGACATAAAAACCCCTAAGCTCACAACATTAAAGCAGCCTTAATACCCAGTCACTTTTATTCATTCTTTTATCTCTTTCTCCCCTTGCAAATAAATAAATAAATAAATAAATAAATAAATAAATAAAATAATTTTTTTAATCTTGAGATAAATGGTAAAGGAAACATAGCCTAACAAAACTTTTAGGACACAGCCAAGGTAGTTACAAAGGCAGTTCATGGTAACAAGCTCCTACCAACCTAGTAGTGGACCCCCAAAATCTTGAGACTAAAGATCAAAGTGAACTCCAAAAGTAATAGAAGGAAGGACATACTAAAAACTTCAGAAGAAGCAAATGAAGCAGATATTTTGAAACTTCACAAGACCAATGACACAAAGAGCTACTGATATTTGAAATGTGGCTACTGCCATATCTAGAAATTATGATATTTTTGGCATATTGAATAATATAAATTATTGAAACTGACTTCACTGGTACCTTGTGACCATTTTTTCTTGCAGTGCTAGTTAATAACAGTATACCCTTGTGATGGCTAGGTTTTATTGTCAACTTGACCTTTTTAGTAACTCTTGGGTGGGTCTCTGAGGATGTTTTCAGGAAGGCAGCCTCTCAGTAGGTGGCAGGATGTAAAGAAGCTCAAAGAAGCTGGAAGTAAACATCCTTTCCTGTGTGGGCAGTGCAGGAAGGAAATTCCAGAGACTCAGGAAGCCATTAAATCTGGGGTAGGGCTGCAAGACCCCACCCTAAGCCTATATAAAGGGGAAAAGATTCTCTCCTTTGCCCTCCTGCCTGTTTGCTGTTTTGTGTGTGGTGTTAGTGATGGGTTTCTCTCTCTGCTTGGACCTGTGAAAGAGGGCCAGCCTCTTTCACTTTTATGGGACTTCCCCTGGATCTGTAGCTTAAATAAATACTTTCCTCCGCCAAATTGTGCCTGGTTTGAAGATTCATCCCAGCAGCATGTGGCTGACTACGACAAGCCTGTTGTGTGCTATTCATGGAATCTACTGCTGAGATATACGCCTAACCCACTTCTCACATTTTCAAAGTGTCTTGTGTTACAGCCCTACTGAGCAGTGCTCACCAAGAAAGCACAGCAAGGGAACTTGGGTTTTAGGAAGGGAAGTATCATGTCCAGTCTTCATTTAGGAACAGATTATGTAACAAAATATTGAAGGCACACACAGGAGGACACAGAGAGCAGTTTGACTGTGATGATGTAAGAAAGAAATGATTGTCATATCCAACATCACAGAGGTTTTATATCTAGCTGACAAAATTGTTTTATTTGTTTATGAATAGTAGAAAAAATATAACTAAAACCAAACAACAGCAACAACAAAACTGTATTATTAAAAATGTGTGTGTGGGGTTGTTTCCACAGTAACACTTCTTCTATACTGACTAGCCTTGCATGGTTGCACATGCCTTTAATCCCAGCACTTGGGAGGCAGAGGTAGGAGGATCACTGAATTCCAGGCCAGCCTGGGAGTAGAGAGTGAGTTCCAAGTCACCCTGGGCTAGAACAATTCTAGACAAGAACATGACTTGCGTGTGGATACAAACAAGTCATTAAAAAAGACCAGTGGAAAGAATTTGTGCCTCTATAGTTAGTTAGCTCTGCCACAAACTACCTATGTGTCCCTCGATAAGCTATTTAAATAAATCTTTGAGAAATAGCTAGACCTCCCACAGGTCTGAAGTTGGATTAGATACAAAGCTGTCTAAATTTGGAAACCTAAGTAATCAATGCTACAAATTAAGGCAAATTTGTTGTTCCTTTCCACAGATTTGGTCATGCAGATCATGGAGGGTTAGCTGTAATTTCACTTGCTAGGTCTGGGTGACTGGACCCCTCACCTTTGCCAAGATGCTGTTCTGGAAGATTCAAAGCACTAACAATCCGCATATATTGTTATCACGGTGTCTTTTGCTCAGAAAACCTTGATATTGAGGAAAACATGGCCTCTTTCCCACAGACAGCCTTGGCCATGGCTGAACTAGATAAGGGAAGGAGGGGAGGCTCTCTGAAGGCTAAGTAAATGAAAATTGGTTTGGCTAACGTGCTGGTAATCTGTCCACACAGGTGTATAGAGGACTTTCTTTCTCTCACCTGGGTTTGGTATCAGAACATTACATAAGTGGGGAAAAAATCTCCTCTGAAAGTAAAGCTATTTGATTAGAAATTTCCAGTCTGGTTTCTGAGTCAAAACTGAGCCTAAGTTATGTAATGCTCTGTCCAGTGTAGGGAATATGGAATTGTTTTACAGTGGGAGCTTACAATGCCATGAAGTACTTGAGGGAGCTGGGAATGTCTGCCGAGGTTTATTCTTCACACGCCTGACCTCCTGAGATGTAAGGATCAGGCTGGTGAGAAGCAGGGCTTTTGTGTCCTACATATACAGAGCATTGAGCTGCTTCAATTCACAATACCTAATGGCAGGGACCACGCAACATGAGACCCATTTTCATTGAAATTTGGGGCATATATAATGTGCCCAAGTTGCCTACAAATCAATGAACACCATGGCTAATTAATGTCCATTAACAGCAGGACACTTCAATCCCTCACCCTCATGTTTACATATGCCCTCTGTACTAAAAATCAACAAAAATGTCAGAGTTAAACTGTACCATAGATCAATTGCACTTAATATATACAGGGCATTTGATCCAACAGGTAGGTAGTGCACATTTTTCTCAGTAACATATGGAGCCCTCTCCAAAAATCAGTACATAGTAGGCTACATACAAAACAAACCTTAACATTTTTTAATACTTTATTTATTCATTTTCAAGCAGAGAGAGAGAGAGAGAGAGAGAGAGAGAGAGA